>JALPQI010020987.1:0-25677 GCA_025490895.1 Thaumatotibia leucotreta
CATCATGGCCTTAGCGTCTATGGCAGACGATTTATGGTGTAATATTCGAGAAACACCTTTTCTGATGACTCAATAGACCGATGCGAGACCGACATAGTCTACCGCAGGACTGACAAGGAAAGTTTGCGGAAATGGGCGCCGAAGCACCTTGGCGTCGCTTCTGTCGCTTATCAGCGAGGGCAGCAAACCATGTCTCATCACAAATTTTGCGACCCTCCACAATACACTTGCGCCACTCTGTTCGTTGTTCTGCGACCTTCTCCCAGTGCCGGTAGTCAATATGAAAAGCAATCATGTCCCTCTTTGCGCAGTCCTTAAAGCGAAGCAAGAAGTACCTAAGATTAGGTAAAACATAAGAGATGAGTAGTAATTACGCAAAATTTAAACATATGCCCCATCGCACGCACATTGTTTGCTGGAATCACGAAACGTCTGGCGTTACTAAAGACCAAAGAGCTGGCGACTTCCTCGCACAATGCAGTCTTGCGATATAGCGAGGAAATGCCGTTAGCATCCTCGGTACAATGCCACAAGTGCCAATCTTAAATACAGGTTAGGTTAGTTAGAATATTATCGAACCGGGTTACTTACGTATTTAAGTCGATGATTGATCGTATTTTTCGACCCATTAACCCTGTCCTCGTCCGGAGCACCCTCGATTAAAGCCCGAATGAAACAGGTACTGGTATCATCGACTTAAATACGTGTTTAACCCGGATCTATAAGATTTTTATATGTTTGAGTTTCACGTTAAGGTGCATTTAGACCAAACGAGCATTCGCTCATTCTATCCTCCACTCTACGAAATTCCTGATAAAAAAACCCTATCTATCCTACTTACCCAAAGGTAGGTACAGGTAATTTCACCAGAGTTGAGGTGAATGATTACACACACATCCAAATGAAGTATTAATTGCAAAAAATAGTGCATGAATGAATTACTTGCGTCAAAATATTGAAGCAAATCCCTTGAACTAACTTTTTGGTCAATCTTACAGTCGCAATTGGGTTTGCTGTCAGTACGAAAACGAACACTAATTTCAAATTCCCTGTGTGTTTATTATCAAACCGCGATTAGAATGGGATTCGAAAGTACTGTTGACACAAAAGTGTATAAGTAAATCTAGGATATATTCATAGTTAGGTATATACGTTTATTCATAGTTCAAGTGCAGATAATTACAAACAATAGATTAATTTAATCACTTACTACATCTATAAACAACTCTTTTCTTGGTAAATGTTATGTCATTTGTTGTGTCAACAGTACTTTCAAATCCCTTTCTGATTCCGGTTTGATACACATGACATATTGATGTGTGCGTGACCTCAACTCTCGTGGAACTATCTACCGCCGTGGGGTCCGGCAGCGGCCGTCCATAGTCGCGTTAGCACACGGTCACGTATGCTGGTTCACCTGAGCTGTTATAGCATCCACCATGTAGGCTACACTCACCTAGTGTTCGGCACACGTACGCATCTCGCCAACAAGCCGGCGAGATGAGCCGCGGCCGTCCATAGTCGCGTATGCTGGTTCACCTGAGCTGTTATAGCATCCTTCACCATGTAGGCTACACTCACCTAGTGTTCGGCACACGTACGCATCTCGCCAACAAGCCGGCGAGATGAGCCGCGGCGGTCCATAGTCGCGCTAACACACGGTCCGCGTATGGTTCACCTGAGCTGTTATAGCATCCTTCACCATGTAGGCTACACTCACCTAGTGTTCGGCACACGTACGCATCTCGCCAACAAGCCGGCGAGATGAGCCGCGGCCGTCCATAGTCGCGTATGCTGGTTCACCTGAGCTGTTATAGCATCCACCATGTAGGCTACACTCACCTAGTGTTCGGCACACGTACGCATCTCGCCAACAAGCCGGCGAGATGAGCCGCGGCCGTCCATAGTCGCACTATCACTCGGTCCGCGTATGGTTCACCTGAGCTGTTATAGCATCCACCATGTAGGCTACACTCACCTAGTGTTCGGCACACGTACGCATCTCGCCAACAAGCCGGCGAGATGAGCCGCGGCCGTCCATAGTCGCGTATGCTGGTTCACCTGAGCTGTTATAGCATCCCCCATGTAGGCTACACTCACCTAGTGTTCGGCACACGTACGCATCTCGCCAACAAGCCGGCGAGATGAGCCGCGGCCGTCCATAGTCGCGTTAGCACACGGCCCGCGTATGCTGGTTCACCTGAGCTGTTATAGCATCCTTCACCATGTAGGCTACACTCACCTAGTGTTCGGCACACGTACGCATCTCGCCAACAAGCCGGCGAGATGAGCCGCGGCCGTCCATAGTCGCGTATGCTGGTTCACCTGAGCTGTTATAGCATCCTTCACCATGTAGGCTACACTCACCTAGTGTTCGGCACACGTACGCATCTCGCCAACAAGCCGGCGAGATGAGCCGCGGCCGTCCATAGTCGCGTATGCTGGTTCACCTGAGCTGTTATAGCATCCTTCACCATGTAGGCTACACTCACCTAGTGTTCGGCACACGTACGCATCTCGCCAACAAGCCGGCGAGATGAGCCGCGGCGGTGCGTCGCGTGGCCAACGCTCCCGCGCCGTGGAGTCCGGCCGCGGCCGTCCAAAGTCGCGCTAGCACACGGTCCGCGCATTGCTGGTTGATCGAGATCGCGTATAGGAGGAGGAATTGGACGTGTCTGGGAAATAAATAAATACTATTAATTAACCTTACTCTTCTGGACGCTAACGACTGATATATTGGCACAGCAGGTTCAACGGCAAAAATCAGATATCTAAGTCATGCTTGCTCCACAGTTCAAATTCAGTTTTGACATTTTGTTGTCATGGTGCCTCAGAGCTTTTGTATCTGACGTGGCTTCGAAATTCAATCCGCTTGCCCAGCGTGGTGATTATGGGCATTTACCTCCTAATGCGTCTATACGCATAGTTAATAGGAGACGCCTACGTCCAGCAGTGGACTATCATAGGCTGATGATGATGATGATGATGATGTGGCTTCGAAAGGGTTAATATACTGGCAATGCGGTGACTGCAGTAGGAACACATTTGTCACGATCCCAACTCATCCCGTCCCGTGGGTGTCGTAAGAGTCGACTAAGGGCCGATTCAGACCGGAATGGCAGCGGCCGGCAGCGACTGACTCGTTTCGTCGCTCACGGCCGCGCGCCGCCTTGCGTCACCGCCAGCGGCCGCTCGCCGCGTCCTGTGGCCGCTGGCATGGGCGATTATTTGTGTATTTATTTATCACAAATATTTGTTCCTTGGTCATGGCTGTCTATGTATTTAAGTATCTATATGTATCTATCTATTATTTATATCGTCACTTGGTACTAGGGTTGCCAACCAAAGATCAGAGATATGCGGGACGGTTGGCAGCCCTACTTGGTACCCACATCACAAGCCTTAATTGAGCTTACTGATGATTACTGATGAGCTTTGATGAGATTAGCAATTTTAAACACAAAACTCTTGTGAGTAGGGCTGCCAACCAAAGATCACAGATATGCGGGATATTCGCGAATTAATTGCAGGACTTGGCTGTAAAATGCGGGACGGCAATGACATTAGCATTAAAAAATAATGCTTAATTTCATATCGGTTAAATTTAGTTGCACAGTTATACACTTTCAGTACACGGTGCTCGCAGGCTATAAGTAGTCGCCGTCGTCGCGGTACATTCAAATTAACATGTCACAATCTTAAATGCATTCATTTACATATTCATATTATTTTAGTATTTTCAGTTAAGTATCCCCTGAAAAGCGGGACAACTGGCGTCCCGCGTGAACCTTCTGCGGGACCTATACTTTAGGGCCCCAGAAACGGGACGTCCCGCATATAGCGGGACAGTTGGCAGCCCTACTTGTGAGACTCATTCATACTAAAATTATATTTCAGGTGGGTTCGGGTTACTTACGTTTTTACTACGTACTCACGCTTTTACCGACATTGATCATAGCGTTTAAACTTACTTGATCCCGTATGTCGGCAGCACAATTCGTTCAAACACATTGCATAGAGTAACCAGCACTGGATCTCGCTCATCTTCCATCCACCGCAGCATCTCTAGCATACAGTAATCTAGCGTTGGGCTTAGTTCGTCTACCTCATCTGTCTCCATTTCAAACATCAAATCGTTTTGTTGCTTGTTCTTTGCTCGGTCTACTATGTTTGAGTCCATTTCTACCATTCTGTAAAAAATGTAATGTTGTAGTAATGATACAGCTCATTTATGCTACTTGTCTTATCTAAAGAAGATAAGACAAGTAGGGAGAGAGTTCTATGTTAAATAAAATAATCACCAAATTAAAAAAACTACTTCAAATTTCTCCAAGATCCCATCATCACGGTTTTTTTATCAGTCGGTTATAAAAAGAATTATCGAAATCGGTTGGCATATATCCATCCATTTGCATTTAATGCAAATTGATTACTTCAATTTTTTTTCCATGGATGCCCTTTCATAAAAAAAGAATCAACAAAATTGGTTCACTCAGTCGGAAGTTCTGAGGTAACAAACATTTAAAGAACCTGGTTCATCATTCTTACCTAAGAACTATTGCAGACATAATGTGTTCCCTAAGAGATGGCAGGTATTTGGTCATCCATATTAAATTATGTATATATGCTCTATTGGGGAAGGATCCAGCTTTGTAGTATGGGAACTGTTCTATCACAATTTGCATTAGAAGGTCATTAGCCCTGAAATAAGAAAAAAAATTAAATCACTAAGGACAGCAAAACATTACATAAAAAAAATATTAAGCAATAATGAATAAACACATTCTCATACATTGTTTCTCTGGTGATAATGTGTGAAAGCTCTCCTTTATATTGTTTTATGCATTCAAGAAGAATAAATTAATACGGCTTATATTACAACTCATTTGCGCCCGTAAAATCCGTTATGTGATTGATTTATGACTTTGAAATAGTAACCTACCAACTATACACAAAGGGTATTAATTGAATTAATTAAAATCCATCACATGTCGGTTTTTGCAGGCACAACGTCATATTACATATAGTTTATGGAATTAGTCTTTCCTGGTTAAAATTAGGGTTGCATGGTGAAAGTGATAAGTCCAGATAACTATTCATTGAAATGACAAAAAAAGTGTAAACAAACCTAAAAATTTGCATTATTTCATAATCACACACAATTAGAACACAATCTTGGTTTTATCACCAACTTAAAATCTTAAACTCTTCAGTTCGCATACATTTTTAGTTAAAATTATTGATATTTATTAGTATTCATGTAAAAATGCATGTGCCAATATGTGTCAGAGACGTCAAATACTGGAAAGTCGGGTATATTTGTTTACATTTTTTTTTACATTTTACTGACAATTGGTACACACTAATTTATTTTACACAAGCCTTAGGGACTTGTACCCATTTTAACTAGAGCCACAGAAATAAAATATTATAAACAAGACAATATCACACTTACATTGGCATAGTTGCAACTATTTGTGCAATAAGGGAGTGTATGTTTGACCAGATTTTGATACTCTCTGGTGGTGGCTGCTCGTTGTCCCAATTGTCACCATGAGCTGTAATTGAAATATTACACAATGTACAGAATTATAATTGAACTATTTAACTCATATTGTAACTAGAAATATAACAATTGGGAAATCACAAGTGCACAGGACAGCTATAACAAACATAGCAATTGATTTGGACAATATTTGCACTGAAATACTCATTTTATTAAATTGTTATGAAAAATTGTTATAATTGTTTACTTACATCAATATTGTGCAACAGTATTGTTAGTATGCAACAACAAGCCAGTAAATTTTATTTTTATTTTATTTATTTATTGACATAATTTAATGAAATGTTATACAGTTTCCTTAAAAGTAAAAAATAATTCATGTGCCAACATATTGAAATTATGATGTTATAAACAATGAATGTAATGCTTTTCCAATAAAACTTCAAATATTTTCCATTGAATGTCAGGTCTTTAGGATACCCTAACATGGATTTCTGTACTTCAAATATAAAATGAAAGAATTAAATAGCAATACATACCTTTCAAACGCATGACTAAATGAGTTAGCACCAAAGGGCAGTGGTATGTGTGCGCCGTCACTAAATTGAGGGTCAACCGACCATACAGCTCCAAGAGCTCCTCGCTCCGACTAACCCAGTCCAGTTTGCATATCATCCCTACAAACTGCTTAAGCTCTCGTCCCAGCAGCATCAAGGATCTCAAACAATCATCAATCAAAATTTTAAAGTTTTCATCAGTTAGATTATACTCTTGGAGTACCCTAATTAGTTCAAAGTAAGGGCCGGATTGGCTATCATTTATGTAATGTTGCAGAATCTTCTCAACTTGATGCTCTTTTAATCTGAATTTGGTCCGCGCGACGGCTTCCTGTCGGTCTAAGGTCTTGCGCATCAGTGATGCAATACTTTTCTGAGCTGTGACTGCCATCTCTATTTTTTCGAGTCTGCTGACTCGCAAATTATTTCTCTTTAACAATGAAACTTATCCTTTGGATCCCACCAAGTCAGATGACACTGATTTTAAAAAAGCTACAATTTCCGGCTGCCGTAGCAGTTCCGCCTTCTTGTGGTTCAACACGTCTCTCAATATGTTGGTGGATTCTTCGAGGAATGGTGGCGGATGTTCGTGTTCGTAACTAGTGCTTGGTTTACTGTAACTGAGCCCCGCTTCGGCAACGTCCGAACTCTTCTTGTCTTTTAGATACGTTTGCAATCTTTCCAAGAGCAAAACTTTATTTTCTCCTTCTCTTTTTTCGGAACTATAACCTTCTTTGGACATCTCTCAGCTACATTTCACAAATTTACCTCCTAAGGGTGATGAGATCACAAACAACAAATGTAAGGATTTCACGACTTCTAATGAAGAACTATGGGTATAAGCACTTTTAAATATAATTTATAACTTCTATAAGTATGACAAAAAAAATACCATTAGTACGACACGTGCTAACATGCACTTTTCTGCGTGCTACGTTGCGATACCGATTGGTGGGAATTTGTTGTGAAAGGACGAAATAGGTGAATGAGGGTGAATGAATGAAAAATAAATGACAGTTCGGAAACAGTTTGAGTAGACCATTAGTTAGCTCTTATTTGTCTTTGGTTTATCTCTAAACTAAAGCATCATTTACACGGCATAATTTCTAAGGGCCCTAGTTCATGTTCAAGTGTTTAGTATAGTCTTACACGCTTAAGTAGTTTGCCTCTCTTTCTAGCCATTGTGTGCATGCGTTAGAGAGGCAAACAGCGAAATTGTAAAATGTAACTTTATGAAATGCGACCTAAATCGTGCACAACTCCCTAACTGTTACTATATAGGTACGAGGATCCTTGATGTAGTCCCAAACTATACTCTGTTCGGTTAGGTATTTAAAAAAAGGTAAACAATCTTGCAGTATCTTTTTATTGAAAACTACAAATAGGAAATAAGTTTTACATAATATAACAAGGAAATACAGTGACTTACATTGTTTTGATTCATTAAGTACCTAGTTTGGATTTTTAAATGCATTTTTCAATAAAAAGATACTGCAAGATTGTTTACCTTTTTTAAATACCTAACCAAACAGAGTATAATAGCGGCTTAATTATTATTTGTAGCAAATTAAGTTAGATCAATGCAACTAAAAATCCTTTATATTTTATTACGTCCTAAAAATTGTAGCCTAAAAATCCTTGATTTTATTTTTTGTTCACAATATGTAATCAAATCGGGTGTGCTTAAACGTCAATCTAAAAGTCTAAACCTTGTCTATGTGCTGCTCAAGTTTTCTCTTGAGTTTGGGAGGGGTGATTACTGGAATGCGTGTATATTTCCGAATTGAGCTTTAAAAAATATTTATCAGTGCATACGTAGTGCTATTAGGATATTATGTGTACAATGAACCGTTTAAGAACTGTTTGATATCACGTGCTAAATTTCACTTTCTATGGGCGTAGATAATCATGCAAAATGGCCAACGATTTGTGGTCATGTACCTGTTGTACGGAGGCGCTGACTTGCTGGCTGCGGCTGAAGCTGTCCCCAGAGGAGATCGAGCAGCGGTACAGGAGCAAAGAGATCGACCGGATATTGGAGAAGGACAAGCAGACACTGCGGCGGCAGGTGAAGTTGTTGCTTCTTGGCGCGGGTGAAAGCGGGAAGTCGACATTCCTCAAACAGATGAGGATCATACACAAAGTGAAGTTCGAGCCTGAGCTGGTGCGGGAGTACCAGCATGTGATATATCAGAATATAGTGAAAGGAATACAAGTTTTAGTTGACGCGAGGGACAAATTGGCGATACCGTGGGAAAATCCTAGAAATTTGGATGTGGGACAGCAGGCGTTGCATTTTAACAGCACGCAAACTCTGGACAGTCGGCTGTTCATGCACTACGCGCCGCACATAGGCGCCCTGTGGCGCGACAGGGCCATCAAGAGGGCCTATGACAGGCGGAGAGAGTTCCAACTGGTAAGTAAACATCCTTTGTTTATTTTGCTGTGAGTAATCTTACTGGTCCTATTAATCTTATTGCATCATTAGTATTAAATTATACAGGGAATCCATGGTACTTTGTAATCAACACATGTATGTTTTTTTAAAGAAATCAAGACATAAACAAAGACAATGCAGTGAATAATAATAATGTTGTGGGCCTTGCTGAATGTTAATGTAGGTAATGCAGTTTCGTGCCAATATAATTGTGCCAAGATTTTTTTATTACAATTTTGTTATGGTGCAACAACTGCCAGTACATAAGCACTTAATGTGCAGCTGGTATCAGTAACTAATCATATTTATCTTTAGTAATCCTTATGTGACACAATATCAGGTTAATGAGTTCTTGGAAAACAAATATTGTGGCTGCAGTTAATAATATAATTTGATGAGACAATAAAAATCATTTATTTGTACAACATAGGCAATTAAAATTACTATATAATTTCCTTAACCCTCTGCCACTATATGGTCATGTGATGTGAAATTATTGAATCTTGTTATCAACATCGTAATGGCGTAATTGCAAAATATGGGTGTCTGATAGACATAACGTCAGTGGCAGAGGGTTAAAATAATATTAGGTTTACCTACCTATGAAATTATCGTTTTGTATGGAGAATTTTTTTGAAGTCTTAATGTTTTGTACTATGAATTTTATAGTATAATTTTTTGATGTCTAAATCAAATTTTGCCAGTAATATTAGACACTTCTAAAGTGTGTTTTGAATATCTCTATTTCAAAAAACAAGGTACTATCATACATTTACATATCTTCGAAACCTAGGAACCGGCAGCATATGGCAAGAGTTTTTTCATAACTTATTATTGAATATTACTAAGAAAAAAAAATAGTGTGAAAAAACCTTTATTACAAAGTGCACTGTTGAAAACCAAAAAAAAATTAAGTTTCTCTTTAGATAAAAGAATTTAGGACCAACTAAAGTCTATGACCAAATACTCCCAATAGTTAATAGTGATCCTGTTTATAACGCTGGCGGTTCTAGCTTCATATGCAGGATTTGAATTCCAGCAATTCCATTCATATTTTTGTTAGTAATATAATTCATTGAGATGATTAAAATAACTATAACATTATCACAAGTTATAATATAACTTCCTTAAATAATAAGACTGAGCTTTTACCCAGATGGGACCACAGAAACCACACTAAAGAAAACTACTACACTTAAATAAACCAATAATGTGGAAAATAAAGCTTAAATAAATAAATAATAAGACTAAAATGTCACCCTCAATAGCCTAGTTAGTAGTGATCCTGCCTATGAAGCTGGAACCGCAAGCTTCATAGGCAGGTTTGAATTCTAGCAATGGCATTTATTTGTGTGATTATTACAAATATTTGTTTTGTTATGGTTGTTGTCCATGAATTTAAGTATACATAAACAAGCCTTTGCTTGTATCAATTTGTACTTATAACTAAAAACTATGAAACTGAGACTGACATGCATCATTTAGAGTCAATTGAATCTGATTTATATTATTATTATTTTGTCAGCCTCCATAGCCTAGTTGGTAGTGACCCTGCCTATGAAGCAAGAGGTTTCGGGGTGGAATCCCGGTGAGGGCATTATTTGTGTATGTATTTATCATAAATATTTGTTCCTTGGTCATGGCTGTCTATGTATTTAAGTAACTATATCTATCTATCTATTATATATGTTGTTGCTTAGTACCCACATCACAAGCATTAATTGAGCTTACCTTGGGACTAGGTCGATTTGTGTAAGATATCCCGAGATATTTATTTATTTATTGGCTGACAACCAAAATTCACTATAAAAACTGTTACTACATTTAGCAATTTTGTATGTCTGTACTGAATGAGACCGAGATTCAAGCTTTATTTCAAGTAGGTATTTGTTAGTTAGTGAGTTTTGTTTATCATCTGATTGTCTACATAGAGGCTCAGACAGAAATTCTGTAAGAAATAAATTTTAAAGAAAGCACACTCAGCACTAACACTCAAAATTCAGTTACACTTTATCACATCTAAACTATTAAAACAGAGTTTTCGGTATTTTCGGAGTAAAATTCGGACTGTTGAGAATTATATGGAATATAGTTTTCGAAGTTGTAAATTTATTAATAAACATACTTATTTGATAAAATCATGTGTCCATTGCTATTGCTACCAATGTACAAGTACATACATGACGCAACCGGTCAATGACTAATCTTGAGAGATAAGGTTGTAAATTACAATTGTGTTTGTACCTAGGTATAAGAATATTATTATAGAAGGAATTAATTGTGTGATATTGTTAGCCTAAGGGTACTATAGAAAAATCTACGACCAGATATGCATAAAACATGAAACATAAACATGAATACCCAGTAATACACAACATTACACATATTAATTAATTAACACTTTTACTAGCTTCACTGGGGTAGGGGGTCTTTCGACCCCTTACAAAGTATGCTTAGCGAAGGTCTTAAAAAAATCGCCTCCACGTTTGGCTATTACTTAGTTACTTCAACTGGGCTTTTTCCGCAACTCGACATCCATTGTGCCTTTTTCCATAAAACAAGCCTTTTTCGCGTGTTCCTATTCTAACCAAGCTCCTCCACGAGACTCAGCATCTGTTTCAGGTTGCTAAATGCCTCCTTTAGTGTGTTTGGAGTCCCTAAGTGCCTATTCCTGTATACTTCTACCTGTTTACATTCTAGAAGAATATGTTTTGTTGTTTCCTCCTCTTAGATGCAGGCCCTTCACATAGGGCTGTCCGTTTCGCCCATGTTGTGCAGGTGTTTGTTTAATGTGATGTGTCCTGTGATCAGTCCTACTATTTTCCTCAGTTTGTGTCTGGGGGTTCGTAGTAAAACGTTTGGCTGTTAATCAATATTTTTATTTGCACACGATCATTGACACTACTGTATCACGGGATGTTTAGTATTGATGCACGTTCGCGTTGAAATGTATCTATCCTTATAATAGACGTCACACTGCCCCGCACGAATGCGGCACACACGTTCGACGCCGGTGACACGCATATGTGACCGAAAAAACTGTACTCCTATGCCAGTGACACACATACGTGATCAAAGTAATCTTATTCTTATGCCACTAGCATATATCAAGTTCTCACTCCTATGCCAGTGGCATAAAAATACGAACGTTTTTGACACAGTGCTGTGTCGCCGGCATAGGAGTAGAACCTTTTCGGTCACACATGCGTGTCACTGGCATAGGAGTTCCATCAGATAATTTCGATCGGTATAGTATTAGCACTTAGTGAAACAGTACCGGAGGCGAACGTGTTAAGTCATAATATCTATAAACAACTATCTCTTGAAATCGCATACGTCGAGGATAGGGCAATACCGCGTAACTACCAAAACTCAAACTTCATTAAATATCAAACAATTGACACTCAAATTGTACCTAATTGAATTTGTTGGTTACCGGTATTGCACTATCCCCGACGATATTGCATCCTACGACATGTCACGTGACGAGAGGCGTTGCATATTTGCGTTGTTTTTTCTTCAAATAACCTCTTCCTTAAAAAGCACATCTATAATTCATATTTTAAACACAAACGGGTCTTAATCGCGTAAACTTACGTTTAATTATATCCTGACGTTTCGGGCATGACGTTACACCCGACAGGCAGACTGAGTCTGCCTGCGACCACGGGTGTAACGTCATGCCCGAAACGTCAGGATATAATTAAACGTAAGTTTACGCGATTAAGACCCGTTTGTGTTTAAAATATGAGTGATAATCGTGAAAGTTTAAATCAATACACATCTATAATTGACGTTAAGCCTTTTAAAGGACGTATTTTTTCCCTTGTTTGTCCATGTTTTAGCAAAATCTATTGGCTAGATTAACTATTCGTTTCAGAAATAGTACATCGATATACATTTCATTTGCATTTGTCGTTCGTACGGCCATAAACAGACAAATCGATACCTACTAGTTGACTAAGTACGGGTTATATAAGTAATCTAAAAATATCTATGCAATGACCTAGCTTTTGCTTGCCTCACGCGAAATAATCAAGTGATTGATAATATCGTCACTTAGTTAATGAGCTCAATTAGGGAATAGGGATGTTATTTGATTAATTAATACTACTTAAATCATAGACTCACAGGCAAAACTCATTTAAACTTATACACATTTTGACGTATTGTAACTAATTTTGTTTTGACTTGTATGAAGCTTTTTTCTTGGGATAAATGACAGACTTATAAGATCCATAAGTATCTACCTATCTAAAACTATTTATATACACATGTAAGTACCTACTGAAAACTAGACATAATAAATATACGTTATTTTTCTCTGAATCATTTAGAAACATACTATATGCCAACAAGACCTTCTCGGGGTTATACCCATCAGTCGAATTGAGAACTCCTCCTTTTTTGAAGTCGGTTAAAAAGGTCCACAATATCGACGCTTCTAAACATTATTCAACTAGCCCACTTATGGTCCACGGCCCATATGTTTGTCTACTCAAGTGATTCACTCCATGTGGTGCTGTTTCAATCACGGATCGACTAATATTTGCACGAAACGGGCCTGTATAAAGGTGCATTCAGACCAAACGAGCATTCGCTATTCTCCCCCACTCTACGAAATCAACGAATCACGTTTTGTGTAACGATCGAATTTCGTAGAGTGGGGAGTTAGAATAGCGAATGCTCGTTTGGTCTGAATGCACCTTTACCAGTATAAGATCATTCTTATACAGGCCCGTATGTTACTAAAGGCCAAGCCACACCGGGTGCATGTGCAGCACGTGCGCGTGTTGTAGGGTATATAAGGGCTCATGCATAAATCATCCGAGCATTTTTCGGCTACTTAACCCCCCCTCCCCCTGGTGATGTTTGCTGATTTTCTTGGTTACCCCCCCTTGCAGTCACACGTGTATTTTCTCATTCAACTAAACTTAACGCTCGCAATCGCGAGTACGTATTTAAGCTCGATAGTTTTTCATCCCGCTCCATATTTTTCTTAGTTTGTCCATGTTAGAAAAATACACGTGAGGTCTCCTTGTACCCCCCCCTCCTCTAACGTGATCTTTCGTGATTTTTCCTTGGACCCCCTCCCCCCTCCCCACTATAGGACCTCGCGTGATTTATGCACAAGCCCTAAATGTCCCCTTAATTCTTTTTTATGTGTCCTCGAACGCTTCCCATTAAGTTTTGGACAACTGTTTGTGACACCATTCTGGAAGCTTTTACCCAATCTTTTTTGTCAGTTGAATTTAGGTCGGGCCAAAACAGTGTACCTTACGGCTTACGGATCACGGGTAAAACACGTTTCTGTAGACATTCTTTGATGCAGCACGCGCGTGTGTTGTAGCGTATGTAAATGTCATATGAGATGGCACACCGATTGCGTGGCGTGCACGTGCACGTCACTAACTAACGGTGTGCCATCTAATATGACATTTACATACGCTACAACGCGCACGTCACGCACACGCACACGTGCTGCACCCGCTTTTGGTGTGGCTCTGTCTTAAGCCCAATCATTATTGGTGACGAAGTGTCATTACAGTGGCATTCGATAATTATTTTGATGATGACGTGATGACAATGAGAATACTGTCTGTTCTTCCTGAGCTTTCATGAATATAGGTTATAGGTTTACGCGGGCTAAATTTCCGCAACTCGATGTCAAAAATTTGCACCTATTTTGCGTGATGGGTTGTCGGCACTACTCTTGCCAACCCAGCTCTACCAGAAAGCCTAGCAGACCCTTGATGTTGCCGACTACTTCTGGGAGATACCTCGGGGATCCGAGGTGTTGTGTCCGGTATTCTGCCACCCCTGGACACACGAGAATGACGTGGGCGGCTGTCTCTTCTTCCTCCAAGCAGACTGCATAGGGGGCTGTCTGTAACACCTATATTAAACAAATGTTTGTTTATTGAGGCGTGGCCTGTTTTAGCTCCAGTGAGGAGATGGAGCTTTCATGAATAAATCAGATTCATACAACGGAGGCAGCGGGGCAATTAGTGGTTCCTTGAACATACAAATATCGACTTTGTTACTAATTGACCGTGGATCACTTGGGGTAGGTTTTTTTGAATAGGGTTATTCAAAATACTACCAGCAGAAGAACGACTTTTTGTCTTCCCCCATTCAGAAATTGGTTTCATCTTAACCTAACGCCCTTTTTGTATTAACCTTTTTGACGCTAAGTCAAATACAAAAGCTGTCACTCACACGCCACGTCAACAAAATGTCAAAACTGAAATTGAACTGAATTGTACACACATGCGTGTAGGTCTGTTATTGCTCTGTAAACCAAGACTTATATATCGGTCTTTGGCGTTAAACCTGCGGTGCCAATCTATCAGTCGTTGGCGTCCAAAAGGTTAATTATTACCTTGACTAAAATGCAATTGCCTGCTTCGTATTATTAACGCACTCGCTTGCGCTCGTCTTTTCACGGATTTCTTCCTACTCCGCTGTCCCTGTACTTATTCTATAATTTTACGTCCTTTGTAATACAATAAGTTCAATATACCACGTCGAGATATACGCTCCTTACAGATCGTTAATAAGTCGTCAATACACAAGTAATCTAGTTATAACATACGTCTAAAAGTTCCCATTTGATAACGCGTCCCAGAACATCTAGCAGACATGACATTTAGAATCTAGGCCACAGATGACGCTAGTTGCCCCGCGCTATGCTCACAAAATCTAAATCACCCGGAACTGCCGACGTAAATCCACTTTTTGCGAAACAAATAAAAAAAACTCGGCTCCCTACACTTACATCACAACAATTAAATGAATCACCTACGAGTAAGATTGACGTCAAAACATTCTGTACATTACTTGTCTTATTACGATGGAGTAGAGTGTAAAAACGTCAAGATATCTTTGACTTCGGCCGCACCAAATAACACGTACACATTGTAGGTATGTGATCATATCTTTGCATAACAGTTATGTGATTTCGTTCGATAATCTTATCTCGAGTAAACTATTCTTAATTGCATTATGTACTTGGTAGGTAAGGTGTGTCTCATACCTTTATAGTACATAAATTATCACGTTCGGTTTTGACATAATATATGCTTGTCTATGGAGACTATGGAGTATTTAAAAGGGCGTGTGAAATGAGACATACATAACTTTCTATATCAGTCGGAAAGGCGCTTAATACAGGGTGTAATCGTTAAGTGTGGCCACACTTATAAGGCCATAATTCCGTAAATATAACAGATATCAATAAACTTCCAACTGATATAGAAAGTGCATTACCCAACGAATAAAATTGCATTAATAACTTTTTCTAAATAGATGGAGCAATATTAAAAATACTAAGTTAAAACGCTCCCATACATTTAGTATGACGACTGGCCTTAAAAAACGTCGGGTGTCATAACAGATAAAACTGTTAGAGATTCGTTATTTGTACGAATACATTGTAATAAAATAATAATACTACCGTTTATGAAATAATAATCTAACATTTATTCCTAAATAAAAAAATATTCGTATTAAACTACCCTTTGAATGAACGTTTACGTACTAAATGTATGGAAGGGTTTGAAGTTAATATTTGAGATATTTCTGATTGTATTTAAAAAAAGTTATTAGTGTAATTTTATTCGTTGGGTAACGTACTTTTGATATCAGCTAGAAGTTTTCTGGTATCTGCTATATTTACGGAATTATGGCCTGGCAACACTTAACGATTACACCCTGTATACATGTATAGGAGCTTTTTCACTAGTATGGATGGATACCCAATTGACGTGAAAAAAAAAACCTTAATTGTAACGATAATGATCTAAGCCAATAAAAACTCAGTTTTGGTGTTAAAATTATAACTATAATTAAACTGTAAGCGATATTATAATATAAAAACGCCGATCAAGCTTAAATTCCTAAATATATCGTATTTAATTGTCGTTACGAACCTGACTGTCATTAACGTTTCGTGTCCCCAAAAGTGAAAGACCATAGACAGACTGAGTGAAATTAAATTTTCTTATATCCAACTTATCAATCTTATCATTATCAATAACTGAATGTAAATGGAAGATCGAAGAGCTTGTTTGTGTTTTCGTGTTTCTTACATACTTGAAACCCTTTCGTAGTATCACAATTATTAAATCTATTAATATTCTATTCTTTTTAATATTCTAGTTTTTACAAATCCGAAAATGTGCCTTCGGAAAGGTTGTAAACATCGTGTCAATTGACGAATGTTATTTTATTATTTTTTCATCCTATCAGCTTTTCTAGTTATTAGACGTACTCAAAGATATGTCGGCATATTTCGACTGTATTCCCTTGTAATAAAGTACACATACTTTTTATCTTTCCATTTCACTAGATAGCCTTATCTGGAACAAACAAAATGGTTAATTGCCATAGATATCTATTGGCTCTAGTACTAATTGCTGGGTGTGAAGTAAAAGAACCTTTGCACTATTAGGGCTTCATTAACGTTCTCTAATGATTCATACTGTTCGTGTTGTTAATAAACGTTTCATAAGGCGGATATTGTATTTCGACATGGGTGCTGCTTTCCCGTATTAATTGGGTTATCAATGTACGGGTTGGAGTTGTAACGTAATTAGTATTTTTACTCTTAAATCATTATCTTCTAGTGTACTAAAGACAGAGCCTAAAGGTGCATTCAGACCAAACGAGTATTAAACGAGTAGTAGTAATTCGCTATTCTATCGCCCACTCTACGAAATTCATTCCTTACACAAAACGTGATTCGTCGAAATTCGTTGATTTCGTAGAGTAGGGGATAGAATGAGCGAATGCTCGTTTGGTATAAATGCACCTTAACGCGAATTACGATCGACGTCTTGTCTCTATGTCACTTACGTACGAATTTGTAAGTGCGAGAGAGATCGAGGCAACATGTCAATCGTGGGTCGCGATAGGCCCGACAGTCGCCATCAAATATATCGAAGCAGTTACGGTGCTCAAAATATCTGAACATGTTCTAACGCCATGCCAACAGAGAGCCTTTTATTATTGGTTTTTAATATTAAGGTGGCGAATGCTCATTCTATCCCCTCTTTACGAAATTCGTTCGTTACACAAAACGTAATTCGTCGAAATTCGTTTATTTCGTAGAGTGGGGGATAGAATGAGTATTCGCTCGTTTGGGGTAAAGTAAACCCACTTTTAGCCTTTAGTAGTTGGACGTGTTGGGCGACTGATATTTATTCGTTCACTCGAAAATATTCCCGTGGATAAAACATAATTGTTGGAACACATTTGAAAGGTTAATTATGAAGAAAGGAAGAATTGATGCACGATAAAACACGCGCGTGTTTGACAGTCTTCAATGTGGTTTAACCCGAGATCGGTCTCTACCTACCACATTTTTGGTCCCGAAAACCCCCGTAAATAAAAATAGATAGATGGGTCAAAATTCTTTTCGTTGTCTTGTTTCATACCACTCTGTCACGTCTTTAATTGCTGTTTCCACTCAGTATATAAAAAAATCCGGTGCACTTGTATTTCATTTTCACGCTAGATTTTAATCTATACATCAGAAATTCAAAAGAAAACATCATCACATACAAAAATCACCACTGCGTCACGTTTTTTAGGGACACAAAATAAGACAACGAAAAGAATTTTGACCCAAATGCGAGAAATCCTCGTTCAAAGTTAAAACATACAGCCCCAATAGTCGTAACAACGGCATGGCTTTATTAGAAAACTCATTCAATTGATGTTCTATCGGTTTATTGATGTAACATACGATACTTCGGAGTCAGAATAGTCCTCATGGAATGTAAAGGAAACCACGGGAGTTCCCAGTCCGGGTACTTAACGTGAAATTTGTGACTTGATATCAAGCCGAGTGGCCCTTTTAATGACACTAAAAAGTATAGTTCGTGGATTCTTTCGTTGTTTTTTGTTTTTGTCTATGGCCGTATGTACAATAAAGGAAATTACATTATGTACCACTCATGAGTTCTATAAAATTCGTCAGTTGAAAGTAAAAAAAAGTAAACTTGCATTATTATACCAGCCTCCGTAGCCTAGTTGGTATTGGTAGCGACCCTGCCTACAAAGCTGGAGGTTCCGGGTTCGAATCCCTGTTCCCTGTCCCTTGTTCATGGCTGTCTATGTACTTTAAGTATCTATATGTATATATATCGTCGCCTGGTACCCACATCACATCAGCCTTAATTGAGCTTACCGTGGGACTCGGTCGATTTGTGTAAGATGTCCCAAGATATTTATTTATTTAAGATATTTATTATTTGATAATCACCCACTTTCAGAACACAATCTTGGTTTTATCGCCAACTTAAAACCTGAAGTTCACATACATTTTTTGTTGAAATTATTGATATTTATTCGTATTAACGAAAACATAATACCTGTAAACGTATTTCACGTTATGTGTCAAAGACGTCAAATGCTATGAAAAGTCAGCCATATTTGTTTACCTTTTTTTTACTTTCAATTAATGAATGGTATACGTAGAATTTATGGGTAACCCTCAAAATTTTGTTTTGTTTTTTCTTCTATGTTTGTGTTAACATCTTAATGCGGTTCACAGAAAACATCTAATTACTTACTAATATACTATAAAAAACGATGGGCACTTAATTTAATACCCATATACCCAATGGTATCAAGTACTCATCATATTTTATAGATTTGGAAAAATTGTGACTACATACGGACGGACAGACAGCCAGTTATAACGAATCCATAAGAGTTCCTTTTTTACCATTTGGTTACGGAACCCTATAAATGTATACATAGTTTCCCATCTATAAAAAATATTTAAAAATCGCTAGAAATGGCATATATTGTATTATTATACCAAACTTGTCCAAAATAATACATAAATAATTTTCCTCTTCCGTAGTTACCTACATAAAACATGCTATAAGGTCAGGGACACCAGCCATGGCCTTGTATTAATGAATATTGTGTATTACGCTTAAACAATTGTTCGTATTTCGGCCCAATACCGGTTAACTGAAATGAACGTCCTAACAAAACTACATAGCGTATCTAAACGTCTTATTTCGCTTAATCCGTTACTTAGAATGTCTCGTTCGAAATGCCAACGTTTGTTCTAATTTGCTTGACAAGCAACACATTTTTCACACACAATTCTAATGTTTGCTAGGGCTGCCATCTTGAAATTCGTGAAACCAGGACAAAGACTCAAAAAACCCGGACATTCGGCATAAATCCCATTTTTTCCCCGGACTTTACTTTGTACACCATAATTTTGGCAAATAATTGTTAGAAGCCCGACGTCGTAGGCGGAGGGCTTTTAATGACTCGAGTTAGTATTCCGCTTGGCGACCAGCGGCGAGCAAATCCAGGAGTTGGAGCGGGATGCCGATATGGGAACTCCCTCTCGCACGTATGGTTTTTCGTTAAGCCGGTCGCCTTCGACCAATGTCGTGGTCGCAGCTCGCAGCATAATGTTTTAAATTGTTCTTTTCATTGACAAAATTATAAGTGGTTTAGACATGAGCGCCGATGGCTAAATAGCCGGCGGCGGCGCGCCGGTCAAAATTGATCGGCGGCGGCGGCGAATCGGCGGCGTTGCCTTGAAAACAGTTGTTCATAGAGTTCATAGCAGGACCGAAATTTTGCATAGCAAAACTCAAATTGACAGAGGTATTGAATCAAATGCTCTTTAACTATCGATAAATAATTGACACTTAACAATACATCATCATCAGCCTATCGCAATCCACTGCTGGACATAGGCCTCCCCAATTTCACGCCACCGTCTTCGATCTTCGGCTGCTTGCATCCAGCTCCTGCCAGCCATCCTGCGCAAATCGTCGCTCCACCTTGCCTGAGGTCGTCCTATACTACGCTTGCCGAAACGCAGTCTCCACTCAAGAACTCGTTTACCCCAACGGTTGTTGGTTCCACAGCAAATATGGCCAAGCCCACTCCCACCTCCCACTTCAGCTTGCTAATACGGTGGGCTATGCCTATCCTATCATTTTGGTTCTCTGCCAGAGCCGAGCATAGCCCTTTCCGAAGCTCGCTGAGCGACCTTGAACTTGTGGACCAGCCGTACCATCATTGTCCACGTTTCAGCTCCGTACGTCATGACGGGTAGGGCGCACTGATTGAAGACTTTTGTCTTCAGACACTGGGATCGACAATGTAAAGACTCGACGTAGCTTTCCAAATGCTGCCCAATCTAGCTAAATTCTTCTATTCACCTCATCCTCGAAGTTGTTTCCTCCCATCTGCAAATGTTTGCCCGAGCTATATAAATCTACCTCTCGTACTTGCCATTAATGTTGATGCCACGTCCTTTCCAGGTCAGTGTCTTAAACATGTCCCCCATTGCATTTGAGAACGGGTTGCGATTAAGGAAAAGTCCAACCGCACCAGTGTGTATAAGGAGGCATTCACACAAGAGCAAGGCACGCAGGGCGCCTCGGAAAACTCTATGTGGCTTCGCCGAGCCAGTTAATTCTGGCTTACGGGTCGCAACACCGAGCAAGGCGATCTATGTGTCGCGCCTGCATTACTCCGCCGTACCCGATGACGTTGTAGAGTATGTCCGCCGGAAGACTGGCTTTTCGCTGAGGGTGCAGCAGCTGTGGTGCGCGTGCCGCGCCCGCTGCAGGATACCATCGCGAGTGCAGACTTCTAGCCGAAGAGCGTCGTGTTTCGGCAGTTCCGGGGCAATCTGCCAAATTCTACGTCAGATCAGACGACGCAACGGAGCCACGTCGTTACGTTGTCGCCCAAATTTAAGTAGTTTATTATATATTATTTGACATGTCATTTTTTTGTTCGCAGTGGCTTGGTTTTTACTGTTATGCTGTGAACTTATTGGAATAAAAATAAAATAAATAAAATGAATGTGGTCTATGGTGCCGTATCCGCTTCGAAATCCAACCTCCGGGTTGGAATTCGTCGAGTCTCCGCGCAAGACGGTTCGTGACAGTCTTGGGAACAGCTTATAGACATGGCTTGGAAGAAAAATGGGTTGATAGTTCTTCATCAGGGTTTTGTCACCGTTTTTGAAGAACAGGACTACCACACTTGTACTCCATGCCTCCGGATTTCTCCCTTCAAATAGGACAGCGTTAAAAAGCTTTTGAAGCTCCCTCAGTACGGGCTTACTTCCTGCTTTTAACAACGCTGTTGTAACGCCATCCTATCCAGGGACTATTCCGTTTTTAAGCTACTCAAGAGCGATATCGGTTTCGCCGATACTGACTTCTAGCAGGTTTTCAGTGTAGCGGTGTATCAAAGTGGGTCTAGAATCCTCATTTTCAGAATCAGGTCGAGATGCATGCTAAGTGTATAATCGGCCATAGACGTCTCCCACTTCGGAAAGGACTGCCGACTTTGAAGTAACGACTTCTTCTTTCGTGAAGTGGCTTCTTCCTAAGTTCCCTTTTCACCCCCGGTTCTGACGATCGCTCTTTCAATCGAAAGAGTATTGGAGCACCGGAGATCGTATCGTACGTGCTTACTGATCTCTCGGTTTAGAGTCTGTTTCCCTGACCAAGAGAATGGTGGGTTTTCACGTCGTTACTACATTAGCCCTAACTGCCCTAAGGTCTCCCCTGAAAACTTTGACTTTCTGCCCCTGCGCTGCATTTCATCTTGAAGGTTTTGGTTAACGTCCGCTGTGGTTTCCGTCGTCAAAAAGAAACATTAAGAGTGTATCTATTGGTTTTAATAACTACTAATACTAATATACGGAGTAAAACCGAGAACAAGAAAACCAAACATGGCTACTAACTTAAATGGATACTTAATTTTGTGATCCAGGCGTATACGTATACGTATACGTAGTATACGTATCTTTGTACTCGACTGTACAACCATAATATTTGTCAAACCTTTTCGAAATGTGATATTTACAACGATTTTAGCTATTTAAAAACTTTTAATCCTCAGTATTAAAAGAAGCGTAATATTTTGATGCCTCATCATTCTCATCAAGGTCACGCCGATTCCACGCCGGTGGCGGCGTCGGCGGCGGCGGCGCGAGGTTTTTTACTGGCGGCGGCGGCGCGCCGGCGCGGCGCTCATGTCTAAAGTGGTTATGCATAAAATATTTTTAAGCCATTTTACGCTAGATCCTACTCATATAGGTATGCTACTGCTTAAGGTGCGTTTAAACCAAAAGAGCATTCGCTGTTTCTAGCGCCCGTTCTAAGAAATCAACCAATCACGTTTTGTGGAGGTACCGATCGAATTTCGTAGAGTGGGAGGTTAGAACAGCGAATGCTCTTTTAGTTTAACCGCATCTTTTTATAAGACGGTGCACTGTGCCGGACGCCGGAAATCCACGAAACCTATTTTTTTTAAATCTATTTACCGATAACTTTCCCCGTAGTATCTTTGGGAATTCACCGGGAAGGACACATCTCTACTTACGATTGACACTGACAGATAAGTCATAGTGACAGATGTTGATTGTGCGTGTAAATACGAGGAGAAGTGCACAACTGCACAATGACTTTGTGCACTTGAATTACAGTTTTGTCTTAGCGACAGCTTCTGGAAACATTCTATTAGTCCATAATATCACATAAGTTAACGGACGGCTAGTATTCAAACCTTCATAAGATTTACAGTTGTTTCTCTATCAGATTATCTAGGACGTAATCTAAATGAATGAATGGTATGTTTATCTCAAACACTGATTTGTTTCAATGTGCGGCGTCCTAGATCTTCGAAGCGAACTAGGGCTTCAACGTACGTACTGATATTTATTGCGGATACATAATTTCGATGTTTCCTTACGTGTGCGGTACCAAATACATGACTTCGCATTTCATCTCTTACATGCCTCATACTTTTTTGTGATAAAACAAGTCAAGGGTTATGCTATGCCGCTATGCTAATTGTGCAGTTTGTGAAGAGGTTTTTTGGTCAGTGGAATTTCCTATAGATTTTTTTATAACTCGTTTTAATCATTATTGTGCAGAAAATCATTATGTGAACAATTTTGCAAGATCATGTTGAAACGACTAATTTTTCCAAATATAATTATTTTGGCTTGCCTATCGTAACAAGTTAAACATAGGTACTAGACTAGTAGGTAGTAGTAGTACTAGTAGTAGACATCACTTTAGAATATTTTTCTGTTTAGTAGGAGATGGAAAAGAAATAGTGCCTTTGGAGACGTTTTTTTCCTATTACATTTCATTTCAACTGTAGTAGATTGAATTACAGAGTAAAAACTCATTCATTCATTCCTGTAAAATCCAAAATATTTTAATATGAAATTAAAAATGCAATTTTTGTTTTCTTTAGAAAGTAGCTAAGTATTTTCACAAAGAATAGTCAAAAGGGAAAAATAAGTAATGAAATTAATCGAAATGCATTCATGATCATTTTATCGTTCTGAACAACGTTCGTTGTATGCAGCGAGCGTAGCGTGTTAAGCCTTTCAGCGTTCTTATCGAAAGAATTTTATGATACCTGGACATGACTAATATGTCTATATCTTGTGTATTAATAAAAGAGCAGTATGTGGCCGCGTGGTGACGGCAGTAAGAATATGATATATTTGTCTCCACCCTGACTCTTCCCATGGGTGTCGTAAGATTCGACTAAAGAATTGAAGTGTCACTGAATATTAATTTATTGAAGATGGCTGTAGTCACTAGGGTTATCCGGCATTAAAATGGACCAATTATGCATTTCATGCATAGTTATTAGAATATTTGATTATTTACCTTAGACTAAAACAGCGGTCGGCAACCGGCGGCCCGCGGGCCGCATGCGGCCCGCGAAGGGGTCACTTGCGGCCCGCGGGCCTCCTTGACTATTTTGTATATCGTGTATGTTAAAGTCACGAACCTCATCGAATGTCATTCACATTAACAGAAAAAAAGGGAAAAATTATAAAGTACAAAATTTAATACGAGTGTAGGTACCATTAAAATTGTATTTTTCGACGTATTGCCGTGAAAGTAAATTCGTCTACCTTATATTGATTTAAACTTTCACGATTATCACTCATATTTTACAGACAAACGGGTCTTAATCGCGTAAACTTACGTTTAATTATATCCTGACGTTTCGGGCATGACGTTACACAATGACGTGATTTACAAATGTAAGCGTGGTGAAACATCCATTTTTAAGCCATTGGATGTTGTGAGTGTTGTGTGTAGGCCTAGTGACAACCCTAGCCTAGAAGTGAATAATCAAGATCAAGTGCGGGTAGTTCGAAAAAACCCGCGCAGCTCGAAGGTGTTGATACATTCTCTCGTCTACCTTATCTTTGAACGTTAATTTTGTACCGGGTTTCAGAAGCGAAGTAAAGAATTTTTTGAAATATCAACAAGTGTCCGATGTAGTCATGACATGCTCGGCCTCGCGGGCTGCCGCGCGTCTGTCGGACGCTCCGGGCCTTTAGCCCTACGCGCAGCTCGGCCTGCGGCCTTCTCAAAGGATCCAAGCGAACCGTCGTCGGGTCTCCGGCCCTCCAGTTCGCTTGTTAAGACAGTTCGGTAAGGCAATTGTATCGCCAGGGCTCGACCGTGACGCTCCGGGCCTTCGGCCCTACACGCAGCTCGGCCTGCGGCCTTCACAAAGGTTCCAAGCGAACCGTCAGATCTCCAGCCCTCCAGTACGCTTGTTAAGACAGTTCGGTAGGGCAGTTGTATCGCCAGGGCTCGACCGTGACGCTCCGGGCCTTCGGCCCTACACGCAGCTCGGCCTGCGGCCTTCACAAAGGTTCCAAGCGAACCGTCAGATCTCCAGCCCTCCAGTTCGCTTGTTAAAACAGTTCGGTAGGGCAGTTGTACCGCCAGGGCTCGATCGTGACGCTCCGGGCCTTCGGCTCTACACGCAGCTCGACCTGCGGCCTTCACAAAGGTTCCAAGCGAACTGTCAGATCTCCAGTCCTCCAGTTCGCTTGTTAAGACAGTTCGGTAGGGCAGTTGTACCGCCAGGGCTCGATCGTGACGCTCCTGGCCTTCGGCTCTACACGCAGCTCGACCTGCGGCCTTCACAAAGGTTCCAAGCGAACTGTCAGATCTCCAGTCCTCCAGTTCGCTTGTTAAGACAGTTCGGTAGGGCAGTTGTACCGCCAGGGCTCGATCGTGACTAGGGATTGCAATCCAGCAGTGTTTTCAATCCAGCTGGATTTTTGCTGGATCGCCGTCAATCCAGCTGGATCCAGCGCGGATCCAGCAGGTAGGAAAAAT
>JALPQI010020988.1:0-18502 GCA_025490895.1 Thaumatotibia leucotreta
GTCGGCTTCATATCGTTTCCCCTCTGCCAAAGACTTTGGCCAAGAATTTGTACATTGACCAAACCTGTTTATAAAAACTATTTCATTAATCGATTCTTCGCAGTCTTGTAATCGTTATGTACCCGTAACAAGCTCCGTCAAAATGCCTTGTATGTGCTATGTATGGATTCAAAACTCGTTCAAATACATCATGTATACAAAACATGCGATATCATTTCATATCTTGCCTTTATTTGTTTATATTACAACATTTCATTACATAAAATTGTTCAAGAAAATCAAGTACCAGGGAATCGATAGCAAAATCGGTTTCAAAAATATCGCACACAATTCGTATTTTCATTTTTTGACTGATGGAGAAAGTTTGACATTTATTGTATCCTCGTATTTAAGGTTAATAAGGTCTACCCATCTTTAAATTTTGTAGGAAATATCAGACTTGGTGAATCAAGTAAGACAGAAGACTCTGCCTTGGTCTAATGTTAAGCTTATATGTAAGCCAATAAGGTTGAATATTTATTGCGCTTATTTGGAATACGTATTACGCGCGAAAATACATAGTGATGTGAACGTTACTCTTTATGACACAATGTCGAGAGTAGGTATAAAATGTCGAGAGACACTTGTGTTTACGTATATTAGTGTTCTCACAGTAAGTAAATAAAAACACAGTCTTATCGAATTCAATAACTTCATTTTTACAAGTGCTACTTAACGCTAGTTGGACCTATATTATAAATTGTATTTAAGTACTTACTAAAATATCACTAAGGAATATCAATATCACCGGCCTTATTGCAAAAACTTGTATGTATATGCACCTACGCACCTTGTACCTACGCACTTGCATTCAAATTGTATCCTTACGAGTATTCACAATTAAGCCTCAGTGAGTTTTACCCCAGCTAACTAAAACTTTCTTACTACAACAAAATAAATAATACTCGTATGTACACTCGTATGGAAATACATTGTTTTCTTTCACAACCGCTAATTAATATTATTTATTAAATATTATAATTGATTTACGGATTTCGAAATGCACGTGATTGACCGAGACTTTCCTTACAGTTACAGCCTTCGTAGTCAAAGATCGCGATAAACGAAAACATAATCAATTGAAGTAGGTTAATGGCAAGACATTCAGGCGGTTTTGTATTAAAATTGGTTGATTAATTAATAACTGTTACTAATTGTCTGTTTACTTTTATTTAAATACTCAAAACAACAATATATAGTACCAAGGTGCACGTCAATCTATGACGTTTAGAAAAATATATCGATACGATAATCTTCAGACACTTGAAAGCCATATTAATCGGTTCGATTACACCTACGTCGATAGTTTGAAATTGTGTCCGCATAGAAATTTTACTGTATTAGTGTGATAATTCAACTTAGTGTTGTGGTATTGTATAAGTGTGCGTGAGTAGTAACGAGAAGAAGAAATGCATTTGTAGTTAGATCGTTTACATGTGTGCTACCTCGTCCCCCTCGGAAATTGGCAGAATGTTTTGTTAGGAAAGTTATAGCGATACCGTCTCCCCATACTAAATCCTCAAAGGCAATACCTCATCGTCCATCTGCTCTCTTGAGGACCGTCGCTCATCGCTCACGAACTGGCAGAAAAAACCTAATGCAAAAAACAGGACGTGTGGAGCTGTCTGATTTCCGAATAGGTTTTTTCGATACCAAACCGCATTCGGAAACGTGCTTGTGGCGCCATGGTATTACGTTCAAAGTTCCTAAGCCAACTGTAAACTTGACATAATTAAAAAAAAAGATAATAACATAACCTCAAAAAACCGTTTCTCTGTTATTTGAACAAAACATTGGAGATAATTCTGTAAAGGTATTTAAATCGTGATTATTTCCTCGGAAGTATTATTTTAATACTTATTTTGTGTAGTTACGAAAGGCAACATCACAACTCCAATCTTAATAATATACTGAACTCACTACGCATTATTTATAAAAGATTCTTCATTTTTATACTCCAGTGTAGTGTGTCAAGATGTTCAACCAAATGGGAACGGCTGGGGGCAACCCCAACAAAGACCTGGAGGTCGCATCGCCACCCGACGACACCGTGTCGGCTCTGGAGTTTTCCCCGCCTTCTGTGCCGCAGACATTCCTTATCGCCGGTTCTTGGGATTGTCGGGTACGTAAACCCTGGTTTAGCCTATTTTTATGAGATTGTAGAAATTGTAGATGTTGTTACTATAATAGGTACTTGCGGGTTTAGTTCTCTACTCAATCCTCTAAAAGAATAATTGGTGTATCCTCCTGTCGCTTAGGCAACACAATTTGCCTGTGAATTTTGAATGACGTGTAGGAAATAGAACATCATTTTCTTCTATTTGAGGAGATCTTTTAATGGGCCTCTGGGCGGCAAGAGGTTGAAAAATGTAATTTCCTTCTTCCTTCTCCTTTACTTTCTTTATGGGTTTAGTACCTCTAGATAAAATAGATAAATATAGTTTAGGCTATTTGCTTACTTATTGTGTGCAAAATAACTGCTTACTCAACTAGCTTTTAAATGTAATGTACTAACCCAACTATCAAAAGGATAAGTTAAATACTAACAACAAATGTATATACATGTTTATGTAAATAAAGGACTTTAGAATAAAGATGCCAAGGAAAATCAAAGAAAAGTTGAGTAGATGTAATTGTAAAGATTGCAGGAATATGTTGAATGACAATCACTACCAATAGACAAAAATATGCTTTTATACTTATTAAAGAAAGCACCTCAGCAAATACATAAGAGATTTTTAAAATTTACTTGGAATAAACTTAAAAAGTGGAATACAAAGCTAAAATTGGTGACCCTAAGGCTGGTCGCCCTAGGCCAAAGAATAGGTATAACTATGCATGGGAATGTAGCCAGCTTTATGAGCACCCTTCCCCTAGGGACAGATCCTGAGGGACTTATGGTAGGTATTTTTAGTTTTTATCTATAATTTGAATACTAGTTTTTAAGTTTTGTTTTCTTTAATATTAAAGCCAACTAAATGTCAGGCTTATTCTTGTTTCTCAGGTGAGATGCTGGGAGGTGGAAGCATCCGGAAAAACAGTGCCCAAAGCTGCACAGGGAATGGACGGCCCCATCCTGGATGTGGCATGGCATGATGTAAGTAAACATGTTATTCATTTAACTGGGCATTGATTATATTCAATAAATAAAACTCAATAAGACAGCAACAGTTTAAGAATGAAATGTCTTATAGTGCATCCAGTCTAATTCTTCTTAGCAGTTTACCTGCTAGTTTTTAGGCTTTGACTAAATTGTCTTCCTTAGAAATTTAAAATCAGACTAACTTAATTTAACTAAATAATTATAGCACATACATTAAATGGTAACATTGATGTTGCACTCTGTGAGGATTTTATTTCACCTTGTGACCACCGCCACTGTAAAAAAATGGTTGTATCACCAATACATTATCTTCATTTTCTCTCATTTATCAGCACATTGTCATCATACTATAAGCAAATTTGTTGTGGTGTACATATTGCAAGTAAGTCTCCATCAATGTCCGATCTTAGAAAGTATCTTGATATAACCTAAAATTCTCCTAAAACCTTTATTGATTCTTGCAGGATGGATCCAAAGTGTTCATGGCTTCAACAGACAAAAGTGTCAAATGCTGGGATCTGGCAGCCAATCAGACTATTCAGGTATTATTGAACATCATTATTATAAACATTAGCCGTGTGGTGACGGCAGTTAGCCGTGTGGTGATGGCATTAAGAATACATTTGTCACCACCCCAACTCCTCCTTCGGGTGTTGTAAGAGTCGACTAAGGGATTGAAGTGTCACTGACCATTATTTGACAAAATATTGGTGATGGGCAGCAGCGTCATCATAGTCAACACATTAGTGCGATCGCCAATCCGCTTGCCCAGCGTGGCGATTATGGGCATTTACCTCCTAATGCGTCTATACGCATAGTTAATAGGCCTATGTCCAGCAGTGGACTATCATAGGCTGATGATGATGATTATAAACATATTATATGTAAATTGCATATAAATGGGTAACAACATGGTCTAAAAGCGGCTACAATGGAAGAACTCCGTGGCGCCGACTTTATGCTTTGTTGTAGACCTTTTCAACAGTTTTTAGTTTTCTTTGTTTGTTATAAATAAATGTTTGTTTCTTTCTTTAATATAATTATATTTACTGCCCTGCTTGGCTTGTCTACTATTTACCTGTTCTGAACAAACTATAAATTTTTGCTGTCATTGATTGAGAGACGAGTGGCGACCTCGAAGCGGAAGGCGCAGCGTGGGCAGGCCCTCCACTAGGTGAACTAATGACTTGGTGAAGGTCGTAGGAGTCTGCTGGATGCGGGTGGAGCAGGACCGGTTATTGGGGCAATTTTTGCGGGGGGCCTGTGTTCAGCAGTGGACGTCTTTCGGCTGATAAGATGGTGACAATGATTGAATTGAACCATTCTTCCATTGCAGGTCGCAGCCCATGACGCTCCAGTGAAGACCTGCCACTGGGTCAAGGCTCCCAACTACACCTGTCTCATGACAGCATCCTGGGACAAAACTCTGAAGGTCAGCTTTGATACCAGAATTACTCACTTTTTATTAGCCGGGTACACCCTGAACGAGAATTCGGTTTTTTCAGGGTGGACCATTGAGATAAAACACAATGAAAATATTTGGCTGAATCAACTTTTTTCTTTCTGATATTGTCATAGTTACGGTCAGGCAGAGTTGGGCAAAAAGTAATATGATTACTCCTTCCGATTACAAAGTACACATACAAAAGTAATCGGAAGGAGTAATCATTTTACTTTTTGCCCAACTCTGCGGTCAGGTGACTCAGGTAAGTCACGGTGGTTTTATGCAAAATTATACTACTTAAAGGTTGAAGTTGAAGTTTCCGATTTTCAGTTGTACGAAAACGGTTGCTCGAATTTTTATAATCCATGTACATTGTTTCTTGAAATTTCTCTAATTTCTTATCCCACATCAACATTTTCCCGAAATTCGATAACCAGAAGAACGGTTGCTAAATTTATAATTCTTAAATGTGGACAATCAAAAATTAAGCCAATGAGGGTTTTCTCGACAACGTATGCCACTAGTTGGCGCCACATAGCCGTAAGGTCCCGCTAAGAAACACAATTATCTAGCCCCAAAGAAAAACTAACTAGAAGGTATTTTTATTTTTAACCGACTTCAAAAAAAGGAGGATATCTCCGATATCTCCGAGAATAGTGAACCGATTCTAAAATTTCTTTTTGTAATCGAACGTGTATTACCCCGAGATGGTCCCATTGGCACCAAGTTGGGGTCTGATGATGGGATCCTGGAGAAATCGAGGGATCTCTTCAAATGTTATAGGTACACGTATGGCGCTTTTGGTAATTTTCATTCATTTACAAGAATTTGCATTCAGAAAGTAGGATTTGAGGAAACCAATGATGGAAAAAAATCGGGGATCTTTGACAAATCGGTTGAAGTCGGTTTTTTAAATTTTTAATTTGGTGATTATTTTATATAATTTTATTAACTTGTACAAAACATTTAAACACGAAACTATAGGCGCTCTGAGAATTTAGACCAGTTTCTGGACCTGACGCCTCAGTGCTGCCGCCCTGGTGAACGTCATATCAGAAAACCCTCATTAATAAAATGGGAAACGTTTTCAGCATGCTAATATTCGACATAACAATATTATTTTCGACTTTATGATAGGACCGGGCCACATGCATGTTTGCATAAGGGCTGATGCATAAATCATGCGAGTTTTTTTGGCTACTTTTTGACCTGTACACTTCTTCTTCTTCAGGTTCTTGTGTCCTGTACACTTCCATTAAAGTTGTTTAACATTGAATACTGCATACTCAAGTTTTGCTTCTTCCCATAGTCTACTATGAAATTTTAAAGAAAATTACGGTTCTGATTATTAATTTGTTGTCAATTTCAGTTCTGGGACACACGCAGCTCTCAGCCGATCATGAGCATGAATCTCTCAGAGAGATGCTACTGTGCTGATGTGGTGAGTTTATCTAACTAAAAAACACAAATAAAAAAAAAATATGAAAATAAGAAAGAACAACACATGGTTGTTCTTTCTTATTTTCTTGTAATTACAATAGTTTTTATTTAATTTTAAGCTGCTTGCCAAATCACTGTTTGTAATTTATAATCACCATGTATGTTGTGGGAATGAATAAAGTGTTTATCTATCTATCTATGTAACTAGTAACTTACATTCATCATTGCTTTATAGTTTATACTCATCTAACTATAGGTTCAAGTGTAAAAAAAAATGAGTCACATTTCAATTTAATTCATTTGAATAATGCATATACTTTTGGAAAAATATCTTAATACTAAACTTACAGTACAAATAAAAAATAAATGTCTGAATAAAAATAATTTCTAAACCTGTGACAGTACATTTTTATTCACCTGCTATACTTTAGGAGAATCATTCTAAGGTCATATTGATGAACTTTTACTTAGGGACCGACATGCGATTCTAAAGAAAGTCTGATATTCCATACAAACCCTGATATTAGTAGGTGAAGGTCGCAGGAATCCGCTGGATGCGGTTGGCACAGACCGGTCATTGTGGCAATCTTTAGGAGAGGCCTATGTTCAACAGTGAACGTCTTTCGGTTGATATGATGATGATGTCGGTTCCATATTAAATTTAAAGTTCATCAATATGACCTCCACACGGCTCGAGCCGTGTGGTGACGGCAGTAAGAATACATTTGTCACCACCCCAACTCCTCCTGCGGGTGTCGTAAGAGTCCACTAAGGGATTGACGTGTCACTGACCATTTTTTTTGATAACGATTGATGGTGGGCAGCAGCGTCATCATAGTGTACACATTACTGCGATCGCCAATACGCTTGCCCAGCGTGGCGATTATGGGCATTTACCTCCTAATGCGTCTATACGCATAGTTAATAGGAGAGGCCTACGTCCAGCAGTGGACTATCATAGGCTGATGATGTGGGTCCCCTTTAATATGCCTAATATTGATAGTCCTAATATGAATTCGCATAACGGATTTGGCATAAATAATTAAGCATAATATTGAATAGGCAAAATAATAAAATTCCATAATGCTTAATACGCATATTACTGATTATGCATAATTGAAATATGCATAACATTATTAAATATAACTTTATTAATCCTAATATGGATTAGCATAAACTTAGAAATCAAGCGAATGAGGCAGATCAGGGTAAAACCAAGACAGTAAGGTTAAGTTCAAAAGATTAATAAGCAGGAGCGACGAAGCGAAGTTGAAGCCTAGCTTTCGTCTATATTCTCCTACACATTCTAATGAACACGTCAGATACAATCAATTAAATAAATCATTAGGTATTTAATAATCAATTTTATTAGTAAAGAAATCACATCTTGGTAGGCGCATGAGGCGCACGTACAGAGTGCGTACCTATTTAATACGGGCGTATATTTTAATGATGCTTGAAATAGGATCTAGGGAACCTATTTACCTATACCATAATTTCCACGATCGAAAGTCTAAACTAGTTTTAAATTGGAAGCAATGTACACCGTGGTCTTTAATACAAGTAATAACCCGAAAGAGTTTAACCACGCATTTTTGATGTAAAAACAAACAAAAAATACTTAACAACTTTCGTAATTTATGGCAAAAAAAATATTTTTTACATTTTTTAATGTATTTTAACATAAAAAGTAAAAGTTATTCAGAAAACTAGCACTTACAATGAGTGTTAATTTTTTTTACAAAAACCTCATTTATAAAAGGTTTTATTTGTCACTTTTTGACATCTATTAATGAGGTTAGTGAGACTATTCTCCATAATGGCACCAAGTCCGTTAAAAAGACCTTTTGTACCGAGTTACAATTAGAAAATATGTTTTTTTTTTTAATTGGTAATAACTCTGAAACTAGGCGATATCCAGAAAAGTTTATACGACATTATAGTTTCTAAATGTGGTCAGGAACACACTGTTAAAATCTTTCGGGTTATTAGAGACCACGGTGTATAGTATATAATAATATTATTAATACGTACTAATCGACAGTAACTTGGCAAAAATATTAGGTATATAGTATCGGTTTCGCTACGCAATATATGATCGGTCATTATTATTTTATCTATTATATTTTATACCTTTCATTAAGTATACCAATTAGTATTATGCTCATTCTAATTATTCCAAATCATCGTTATGATAGTTTACGTTATACGTAAATACATTATGCGTAATCGTTTATGCGAAATTATGCTTATGCCACTTAAATAGTATGCTTAACAACGCTATGTCAATTTGAAGTATGCGTAATAAATTATGCGAATTAATATAGACTCTGATGATGTGAATATGACCTCATAATTGACCCTCTTAACCTTTAGTATGCGTTACCGTCAAGCAAAATTTCACTTTGACGGCTATTGCGTAAAGTAAAGGTTGAATATAAATGGTGAATAAAAATTACCCTCTAACTATTAGCCTATTTTAACCTCCAGCAATGGTATGATTTCAAACGATGGACATTTTGTAGGACTATCCTATGGCAGTGGTAGGAACAGCGGACCGCGGCATCTGCCTCTACACGCTGGAGGGCAAGCCCGCCGAGTTCAAGCGAGTGGAGTCTCCGCTGAAGCACCAGCATCGCTGCATCGCCATTTTCAAGGTATTTTAATGAGCTTTTTCACTTTTTGGGGACCAATTAGTGTCAAATAAAAAAAACCGGCCAAGTGCGAGTCGGACTCGCGCGCGAAGGGTTCCGTACCATTATCAATTTATCATTAAAAAAATACAGTTAAATCAACCTGCCTCAAAAACTATAGGAGATAATTTAATCAAATCAAAAATCGTTGATAGAGTTTATCAATGTGCTTAACATATATTTTTTTTAGAATTTTATATCGCGTAGTTGAAAAAAATAGAGGGGGGGGGACACATTTTTCAGACTTTGAGAGCTGATATCTCGAAAACGATTTGCTTAAATAAAAATAAGATTCATAAACCTTCATATCATTTTCAAAGACCTTTCTATTAATACCCCACACGCTTATATACAAATACAACAAAAAAAATGTTTCTATCCCTCAGTTACATGTATGGAGGGCCCCCACCTCAATGGTTTTTTTTTACAATGTAGTATCATAATCCTGTAGCGGTTCATACAACACATATCCTTACCAAATTTCGTTACTGTAGCATTTATAGTTTCCGAGTAAATCGGCTGTGACAGACGGACAGACGGACATGACGAATCTATAAGGGTTCCGTTTTTGCCATTTTGGCTACGGAACCCTAAAAAAGGTTAGTTGCAGTCAGGTTTGTAATGACTATAACTATAAATGAAATATATTAAATCCGAAGGTTTAAATTTAATATATGAATTATGTTACAATTATTATGCAAATATTAAAAAATGACTATTAAATGACTAGTTATATATGAATTATATAAATAGTCTTACCCTGGTAATAAGTTCCGAAGTGTTCGCATATTTATAGACATGATTATTTGGTCCTCAGTCATCTTGTTTTTAATGTACTGGTGGTCAAAAAGTTAATTATCAGTTTCATTAGGTTCGTGCTTCGTAGCAAATCAGGACTTTTTTTCTTATTCAGGATAAAAAAACAAAGCAGCCTGCCGGATTCGCGTTGGGTTCCGTGGAGGGCCGAGTTGCTATACAGTACGTGAATCCGACCAATCCGAAGGACAACTTCACCTTTAAATGCCATCGGTCCGCGGGGACTACTGGCGGTTACCAGGTAAGAAGCCGTAACAATCTGGGGGTTGCCACGTAAGAAGCAAATTGACAACATTTCATATTTTTAGTGCTAGTTTTTACTGTCTGTTTTGAAAGAACTCGATATTAAAAATTACACGTATTTTTTATTTTTGAATGAAATTTAGTGAGAAAATCCCCTTTTATTACTACTTCGTCCAGAAAGAGCGTAAGTTAAACGTCAAAAATCAGCGAAATGACGTTACAAGTCATGTTTCAAACACATAGAAAACGACGAAAATCGGTGTCAAGTGTCACTGCCAAACACAAGAGACATTCCAACCGCAAGATTTTTTTGGTTATAGTTGCTCTGAATCAGCTATGTGACGTCACTTCCCCTTTAAACTATTATGGTTTTTTACAAAAATATTGCGAAATAAAAATTAAAAATATACATTTTTGTGATCTACATGCGTATATCTCGAAATGGTTTTCGATTTAGGGACATTGAACATTTTGAAACGTTGTCAATTGCCGCGCGTGCCTACTCTGCCAGTGTCGACGTACCGGCTGCACTGAGGGTTTTCGATATTTTTTCTGCTACCGGAGTCGCGTTTTATAAAGTTACAATTTACAATTTTGCTGTTTATCTCTCTTTCTTGCCAATAAGTCACCGCCACAACAATCCAGGGTCTAGTGCAGTGGCGTAACTATACCATCTAAATTATTTCGATGGGGCCCTATCAGTAAAAATCGTCACATTGTACTCAGTTTGATTTTAAATATAAATTCACTGCCTCTTGGGCCGGGGCCCTCTTGGGTCGGGGGCCCGTGGCATTTTGCCAGCCCTGTATGCTTAGCACATGATTGGCGCGACAGTATCTCGCCGCGAGTTAGTCTATCCGTCCCTCTTTTGTTAATATAGCTAGTGAAGGACGGGAGATCTATCTCGCGGCGACATAATGTCGCACCAATCATGTGCTAAGCCTGCTGCCACCCTATTGTTACGCCACTGATCTAGTGATAACTAAGTTGTAATATTTGCCGTGTCCAGGACATCTACGCGGTGAACGACATCGCGTTCCACCCGGTGCACGGCACGCTGGCGACCGTGGGCTCCGACGGCTCCTTCTCCTTCTGGGACAAGGTAATCTACCCTTAACCTCCTAAGGCCCAAGGTCCTTCCTGTAAAATAACTTGGTCATTCAGACCCAACTTCTTCAACGACTGTAATGGCTGTATAGTCATAGCATGCCAACTTATTACAAAAGCAGACATTATGCTTTAAAATTTCGCGCCTAGCTAATCTGACGTATTTAATAAAAATAACAACTTTTAATTTTTTATTACACTACATTTGTCCAGAAACTAATAATAAACTGATAATAAATATGCCCCAAAGCTGTTGGTGGCATACAAATACAATTACATTCAAAAAATGTGAACTTAATGTTCGGGCCTGGACGAGTATAAAACAATATTACTAGTGGTAGGACCGTGGTTTGCAATGAGTAGGAGCCAAATTTCACCTTGGGCCTTAGGAGGATAACGTGACTTATTCACCATACCATCATAGGGCCTAGGACCTAACATGGTCGACGTGTTGCCGCTCTCTTAACCCCTTATACATAAACGTCCTAACTTAACAAGCCGCTAAGTATTGTTAGTCTCTTTCGGTCTTACCAATATGTCTATAAGAAAGGGATAAAATAGTACATTACATCAGAGGCCGGGAAAATGAGGATTTCCGGCCAAGTTGGTATAGGTGACGAGGCCGGCAATCCGTTTTCACGCCGAGGCATGTATAGTGCTTTTCTTAAACACACAAAGAAATTAAAAAAAAAATAAAGACAATGTTGTCTAAATAAAAAAAAGTTACTTTGCAGGCCTAGGCCTCCACATTCCATTTCCATCCCAGTGAGTTACTGCGCCCGAAAAGCGATACTTCCGAGTCTATTTTAAGGAACGTAAAGACAATATTTCATTGCATGTTTGAGAAAACATACTTAGCGGCTTGCTTATTTAGGAAACGGTTATGAATAAGGGGGTTACTTGTTCATTCGTACGTAAGTCAGACACGTCCGTCGATCGTGTTTCGCACTAGGCACGCTGTTAATTTATACAGTTCGCCAGTAAATAAGATGAACACTTACGCAGATGTATTTTTTCAATAATTATTATTTTATTACAATGTATTCGTACAAATAATGAATCTGTAACAGTTTTTATCTATTACGACACCCAGTATTCCTTCAGGCTGTAAGTCGTCATACTAAATGTATGGGAGCGTTTTAAGTTAGTATTTTTAATATTAATTCATCTATTTACGAAAAGTTATTAATGTAATTTTACTCGTTGGGTAACGTACTTTCAATATCAGTTCAAAGTTTTCTGATATCTCTCATATTTACGGAATTATGGCCTGTAAACACTTATCGATTACACCCTGTATATCGTTCTTTGGCGTTGAACCCGCGGTGCCAATATCTCAGTCATTGCCGTCCAAAAGGTTAATTGACGTTATAGCCACCGTGACTTGTATGTCTGATCATAAATGGGCGTTTTCACAAACCGTTGTTGAAATCACCTTGTTATTTAATTTGGTCAAGTTTAGGTTTATTCGACTCAGAATCACGAGCTCATTCGATTTTATTAAGGTGCGTTCAAATCAAAAGAGCATTCGCTGTTCTATCCCCCGCTCTACGAAATCAACCAATCACGTTTCGTGTACCGATCGAATTTCGTAGAGTGGGAGGTTAGAACAGCGAATGCTCTTTAGGTTTGAACGCACCTTTAGGAGAAACAATATGTACCATAATTTTCATACAGTTTTCATTTCTTCCATTACGCTACCGCCTTTGAACATCTATGAAAAAACGGTATCGTAATGGAAAAAACATTTTGGGACATTTTCTCCTATTAGAATCGAAAGAGCTCATGATCCTGAGTAGAACAAGCCCAAACTTGTCCGAATTAAATAACAAGGTGATTTCAACAACGGTTTTTGAAAACACCCAAATAATATTTTTTCTCAAACTAGCTACGGAATGTTGATGTCATGTGCTAAGATGATATTTAAAGAGATTTCATGTATTTATTTCACACCTAGGACTGCAAACAGACTGTCTTTTGTTTTGAAACGTCAAATTGTGACACTAGGTCTAGACATTCAGCCACAGAAAAAAAAAACCTTAGAACTAATGTCTACACCACTAGGTAAAAGAATACCTCGAACAGATTAAAAAAAAGTCCTCAGTTCCTTCGGCCAGATATATCATCTACTTGGCCTGTAACCCTTCGTTTCCCGTCCTCTATAGTAATGACTAATGTACTATTAGGACGCGCGCACGAAGTTGAAGTCGTCTGAGCTGCTGGAGCAGCCGCTGACGCGCGCCGCCTTCAACCACAACGGGCAGATATTCGCGTACGCCGTCGGGTACGACTGGTCCAAGGTGAGTTACCTTACCCTTTAGAGCTCACGCATAAACCATGCTAGGTTTTTTCGACTACTTTTTTACCGCTTGGTGATGTTTGGTGAGGTTCTTGGATACTTCGCGTTTGACTCCCTTCAGTCATGTTTTATGTTATCGCCACTCGTTTTGAACTTAATTTTACTTTTTTTTTTCGAGTAAGATCCGACTAAGAGATTGAAGTGTCACTGACCATAATTTGATAGGAGATGATGAGCGCATGTTACGCAAGCATTTATCTGACAAATTGCGTGATTGATTATCTGCATGGTATTTCTTTGTTGGTACCGAAATCTATTTTTTATACATACATATATATATATATGTATATATATATATATATATATATATATATATATATATATATTAGTATATTATAAAAAGTATTTGTGTAAGTTATACATATTTTCTTTTTTTTTTCGAATATAAAAGCCTGCACCACACAAACCTTTCTTTTTGCCCAATGGTTGACTGGTAGAGAATGCCTTAAGGCATTAAGTCCGCCATTTGTACTTTTTTATTGTGCAATAAAGTTTAAATAAATAAAAATGATGGGCAGCAGCATCATCTTAGTGGACACATTACTGCGATCGCCAATCCGCTTGCCCAGCGTGGCGATTATGGGCATTTTCCTACTAATGCGTCTATAATCATAGTTAATAGGAGAGGCCTACGTCCAGCAGTGGACTATCATAGGCTGATAGTGTTGGTAGTGTGGTAGTTATGGATGACATAATACACGAAGAAATTATTACTAAGATGAAGATTGCAGTAATTTTTGTACAGAACTTCTATTGGTTATGTAAAGTTTTCTGAAGGTAAGAATATTATATTTTTCCATGATAGCCGTCAGCCGTCGTCTTAAGGATCAAGAAAATACGGCTCTTTTATTTTTATTTACTATAAATTATTAATAATCTTTTTTTGAGTGACGTGACGTTTGTGCAGTTTTATGGATGAATAGAAAAAATAATCTGTCAACGTCAATCTGTCACTCGTGTCATTCTATAATTTTTCTTCTATTTCGTTGTACTTGTTGCAGACGAAAGCATTAGGCTCTGTTCAGCCATAAAACAGAACAAATGTCAATTCACTCACTTAAAAAAAGATTATTAACAAATTATAGGACATAAAAATAAAAAAGCCACATTTTCTTGAACCTTAAGACAACGGTTATCAGGGAAAAATATATTCATACCTTCAGAAAACTTTACATATCCAATTGAAAAGAACTTAAAAGAGTAGATCATTTGGCAGTACTCAAACGTGACGTCACTTTTGAGTATTTCATATAAAATTCTATAGTGGTGATCGTTTTGATAGTTCGAAAAAAGATGCTGATTTGACTTGCCAGTCATCATGCCTATTGCCCACCTGTTGTAAGTGTTGTAACAATACTTGACGAGCCAATAAAAACGTCGTAAAAACGCTGAATATTCACACTCCATTATTTCGGAATTCAAGCTATCAAAACTTCTATCGGTTGAAATTCCCGTTTTATTAACTAGCCTTCATGTTCAGGGTCACGAGCATTTCAACCCAGCCAAGAAGAACTTTATCTACCTCCGAGCCTGTTACGAGGATTTGAAGCCACGGACCAACTGATTCGCATCCCTGGCCTCTTTCAACGCTTGAGGAATGAACACGTTATGTTTTCGGCATACAGCACACTATTGCTTAAATCTTGTGTGCCATTTAATTGTGCATGGCTATTTGTATTATGAGTATCATAATCAGACATCGAACAGAGGCATTGTTCGTAATGATATGGTCTTGACTCATGACTCAAAAGTTGAATGATTAATCATTTTCCGATAGTTACATATTTCTACCGTTAACTATTCAAATCTGTGTTACTCGCCTTAAAAAATCAAAAATTAAATTAAAAAAAAATTGTTTCATTGATAATTTACTCGAAATCAACCTTGGAGACATGTCCTTATTATTGGTGCGTTGCTCTCCAGCCAGACCACAACGCCTAAAATCTCCGATATTAGCGAGTATAGGTGTGATCCAGCTGCAGAGTAATACGGCCCAAGTCGGCCCATTAACAAGTTCGACGCCGGTGACACGCATATGGGCGTTTTCACAAACAGTTGTTGAGATGACCTTGTTATTTAATTCGGACAAATTCGGGCTTGTTCTACTCAGGATCACGAGTTCTTTCGATTCTAATAGGAGAAAAAAATGCCCCAAAATGTTTTTTCCATTACGATACCGTTTTTTCATAGATGTTCAAAGGCGGTAGCGTAATGGAAAGAATGGAAATTATGGGACATACTTTTTTTCTCCTATTAGAATCGAAAGAGCTCGTGATCCTGAGTAGAACAAGCCCAAACTTGTCCGAAATAAATAACAAGGTGATTTCAACAACGGTTTGTGAAAACGCCCGGGTACATATCGCCATTATCGCCACTAGAAATCCAGCTTAATCAGGCGTTGTGGTCTGGATGGAGAGTAACACACTAACTATTGCGAACAATGACGCCATTGATTTTGTCCGATCTCTGATCATAATAGTATAGTTCGGGAAATATAAATTGGTAACTTTCTACCTACATTATAGTAGAAATAAACATTCAATTTATATTTCTCGAACTATACATGTATTCCGTGCAACAGTAGGAAACGAAAGTGATTGGCTGTTTATCTAAATGTGTACAGTCAAGGGCATAAATATGTATACACTTTTTTATCTTATGCCGTTAAAATAAGGTGCAAAAGTGTATACATCTTTTTGCCCTTGACTGTACAGGATGCTTAGCCAAGTTGCCAATCGTTAACGCTTAGTAGCGTATCGTAGTTTTCCCTCTCTCTCACTCTTTCATAATAGTGCGACGAAGACAGCTAGCTGCCTTTCACTTGCGATTGACGATTAAGCGTTAGCAATTGGCAACTTGTCTAAGCACCTAGGCCTGGCACAGGCACACCGAAGTTCTTAAATTGCGGGCTTTTTTTCTTTGTCACTCTAATGACGCCTTTGTTGGAGTGACAGAGACAAATTCCCGAAATTTACGAATTTCGGTGCTCGCGGTGTTAGCAATTTTAGTATTGTATCATTTGTATGTAAAAGTCTAACCCCCTTATTCATAAACTTATGTTAACATAACAAGCCGCTAATAATTGTTTGTCCCTTTTGCTCTTATGGACACATTGTTAAGACCAAAAGGGACAAACAATTATTAGCGGCTTGTTAAGTTAGCAGACGTTTATGAATTAGGGGGTTAATTGGTAGATAATATGTCTAATGTAAAAGTAATTCAAGGCTAAAAAGTGATGTATGTTTCATACACTTGAAATATAAACTAACAACAACTGAGTTGTTGCTATGGTTAAGGCACTGGTCTCACCGCGAGCTACTAAGCTATGAACTATCGGCTATAAACACGAACAAAAGATACGCACTCCCGTTTAAATAAAAGAGACACGGCGATACTCGCCCAGCTATCAGCTATCACCGCCGGGCGAGTATCGCCGTGTCTCTTTTATTTACACGGGAGTGCGTATCTTTTGTTCGTGTTTAGGGCTTGTCCATTAATCACGTCATACTGTATAGGGGGAGGGGGGGGTCAAAAAATCACTAATTATCACCATCGGGGACGGGGGGGTCTAAAACAGGCCAAAATTGTATGACGTGAATAATGGACAAGCCCTTATAGCCGATAGTTCATAGCTTAGTACAGGGTCGCGTTTTATAAAGTTACAATTTACAATTTCGCTGTTTGCCTCTCTTTCTAACCAATATGTGCGTGCGTTAGAGAGGCAAACAGCGAAATTGTAAATTGTAACTTTATAAAACGCGACCCAGGTGTAGTGAGAAATTACTTACCTTCGGAAACGTTCGTAAACACATGCTGTTTCAGGCAGTGTCACTGAGTCTGACTGAAGTAGCATGACAGCTATTACTGTCAGTCTCAGTGAGATAGACTGAAACAGCATGACGTTGACGAACGTTTCCGAAGGCAAGTCATTTCTCACTACATCTGTAGCTCGCGGTCAGACCAGTGCCTTAAATATAACTTGTCTGAAAGAATGTGGGAATTGTATTTTGTAATTTAAATTGTTAAGATTTGTTAATAAACAAATGAACAAGGATATTTTGTTTTATTTTTTAATTGATTACTGTCGCCATCAGATATCGCCGGTTGACAACCAAAACTCACTAAGCAACAAATAGCTACTTGAAATAGAGATCGTATCTAAGTTCTGATTCAATACTGACATAAGAGGTTGCGAAGAGTAGTGACAGTTTTTATAGTGAGTTTTGGTTGTCAGCCGACGATATATCGGATCATATCGGATATTGTCAGGGTGTTAAGTGTATGTTCAGATATGTTATGTGTCATGTCAGTGATTTTATGAGCAGTTCCTTTCAAAGTTTCCTATAAAACGCAAAAAAAAAATGGTGCAATCTATATGGCACATTTCAAATAATTTTAGTGAGCAGGGTCAAGTCGCTACTAATACAAAATGACATGACATATTTATCAGTGCTAGCGTATAAATGGGACTAATTTTAAATTATGAAAACTTATGCAGACATTTATTTATTTGAAAAGGTGAGCTGGAAATTTATGATCTGACATATCACTCGGGTCCTCAAAAGGTCGTACGGAATTTAAACATACCAGATTAATTAATAACTTTATTCACTAATACATAGGATTCACAATTTGCATCCTACTTGAATAAATTGATCATGACAAAATCCACAGAACCATTTGCAAGTTGTATCAATGGCAAACCTTAACCTTTTTGATGCCACATCTAATACAAAAGCTGTCACTCTGATTACATTCAATAAAATATCACAACTGAAATTTAATATTACGCACATGCATTTAAGTCTATATTGCTCTGTGGACCAAGACTTATATATCAATCTTTAGCGTTGAATCTGTGGTGCCAATGTATCAGTTGTTTGCATGTAAAAGGTTACTAAGAATAACAGCTTTTGATTATTTAGTGATGTTCCTCATCACCATGACCCCCATGACCATGGTCACCGAGCATCTTCTCTGCACCGGCTGAGATCAGGGCAAGACCCAGGCCAATGGGGAAACCGCGGAAGAACACTTTCCTGGCACGGCCCCACTTTGTTCCAAAACCAGGATGGTACCGCCAAGCCTCGTTTCTGGAATGTAAGGAAAAGTCACAGGGCTACAATAATCAATGAACAAGTTAAAGTGTTAGTATGCCACAATAATTCTATTAAAAAAATGTTCGAAGTAATATATTATTCATGATTTTCTTGACATGGAGGGAATTTTCTTGTTTTATAGCTTTTACAGTCTATATT
>JALPQI010020989.1:0-24658 GCA_025490895.1 Thaumatotibia leucotreta
AGGTAGCGATTTATTTTATTCGTATTTATACTTCTGACACCATGTTTAATAATTAAATAATATAAAGACGTAAGGATATGAAGCAATCATTTATTCTAATGTTTTATATCGACACATGTCAAAGAACAATAAATAATATAAAACCATAAACAATACGTAACAAATACCAGCAACGTACCTTTGCCTACATCTTGTGCAGCCAGTGCATCATCCACCACATCTGTAAGTGCGGTCGCAGTGCTGTGAGACTTCCTGAAACCCGATTGTTTTCTCGGCAGGATGTTGTTTGCCTCAAGAAAGTCACACAGTTGCATGCTGACTACTTTTTCTAAGATTTTCGACATGACTGGAAGTATGCTAATCGGGCGAAGATCTTTGAAGCTATTGGGATTATGTGTTTTGGGAATCGGTTTGACAACGGCAACCTTCCATTGATCAGGGAACATACCAGTCACCAGTGATTTATTAATTACAGCTGTAATTGCTTCTAATGTGGCGGGTAAAGTTAGTGAGATCATATTTATATTAAGACTATCGTCACCTTGTGCATGCGTTTTAATAGACTTTATGATATTAAGTACTAGTGTTTCACTAACAGGTTTGAGGCTAAAAACTTGTGCATCAGTTCTGTTAAATTCGTAATAAGTCAGATGAGAAAGTTTCAGTGGTTTATTACAAGGAAGATCAAGGAAGTGTTCATTAATTTTTTCAGAGTTACTTATTGAAGTAGGCAGTTGGAAATCACTATTTTTAAAGCTCGCAACATTGTTCTTAATATTTTTCCACAATTTACGAGGATTCTTCATAAAGTTAATGTTCCGATTAAAATAGGCTGTTTTTTCTCGAAGCAAGGCAACATTCACTATATTCTTCAGATCTTTGTAGTATTTTTTATGAGAATCAAGATTAGTTAACTTAAATCTGGAATAAGCTTCGTCCCGTAATTTCATCATCTTCCTAACAGTAAATGTGATCCACGGGTAAGAATGCTCTTTAATAAGAGTTCGTCTAGGGGGAGCATGAACGTCAAACAACATAAGCAAGTGTGTATTAAGTGTCTCAACCATTTCAGTCACATTCCCAGTCATGATATATCGCAATTTCTGTGCCATGGCCTTAATATCACTGTTGAAGTGTTTCTCGTCTATGTCTTTTAATGGTCTATATATCAACGGTCTGGGAGAGCTTTTTTGCTTCCTTATATTAATTTCACAAGTAAGCAATGCATGGCTGCTAAGAGTGGGAATGTAATTTATACTTACTTTGCTAATGGCCATGTTTGAACATATGACATCTATTAAGGTTTCACTGTGCTCCCTAAAGTGAGTTGGTTGATTAACATACTGTGTGAAATTCATACAGGTAAGGAACTCTATCATTTTTTTTGAGTTACATGTATTAAGGTCCAAAAGGTTAATATTAAAGTCCCCCATCAATATTATGTTGTCAAATTCTCCAAGTGCCGAAACAGAATCGGTGAGGGCGTCAATGAAAATATCAGGATTTAACCACGGTGGTCGATAGGCGGTCCCTATCGCCAGTTTTGTATTATTAATGTTGAGGCCCAACCACAATTGCTCTACGGACGCGGCGGGAGGGTGGGGAAGCACGCGCGCGTTGACTCCGCGTTTGAGGTAGAACCCGACACCGCCGCCACGAGCGCGGACGTCCGCGGGGCGCGGGACGTGGCGCAGACGATAGCCCGGCGGCGCAGGCGCGCGCGCTTCCTCGCCCGCACGCAGCCAGGTCTCGTTGATTGCCATTATGTCAACATTGAACCGTGACATGGCCACGAGAAACTCATCGTGCCGCGTTCCTAGAGATCCCGGGTTCAATAAACCGAGCGATACTTTTTTATTTTTCAAAAATTGTATTTTGTATGCGAAGGTTATTTGAATAAACTTACTATGGTTTAGTAGTCGGCAAAGTACAGTTATGTGACGCCAATTAGAAAATATCGACAATAGTTCAAACATATAATACATATGTGTGTAGTTTTGTGTTTTATAGTGTGTTATTTGCATATAATTGTAATAAACAAATATAATATTTAATAAATTGTAATAAAATCTCAGAATTGCGTTAATATAAGACGAACATATTTTGTAATTTTGTATTTTGTTTCTTTTTACATAGGGCTTTAAATTGAAGTAAGATAACAATAATATCAAACAGAAGTAACAAATCATGAATAAATAATCAAATTTGAGAACGCAATTAAGTTTTACATTATTTCCAGGGCCATCGAAAAAGGCAGCCCAGTAGCCATTGAAATCTATAGGAGTTGGAAATATAAAATGGCAGCAGTATTTCAGAAACAGCTGAATAAATATAACGCGTGCAAACAATAATATCAACAAAAAACTTTAGCTAAATCGCCTTCAGTCCTCAGCCTATGCCTAGGACCTCCGGGCTCCTTGCGCGCGTAAATGTTGCTATCTCGTGTCCATACAAATTTCCAGTTCATACTCGAGGCTTCCGTGCGAGCTTTGAAGAAAAGCTGGCGATTGTGGCTCGTTAGCCTTTCGTTCACATAAAATGAGTTCGCCGGCGACGTCAGGCCCATGTCTGCGGTGGTGATACCGCGCCGCACCCTCGCCGCTGCCAGCAGCCGGTCGCGCTGCGCGCGGCGCGCCAGCCGCACCACCAGCGGGCGGGGGCGGGCGCGCGGCCCGGGCTCGTCTCCGTCCCGCGCACCGCCACGCCGCGGAGGCCCGGCGCGTTCCGCATGCACAATATCTTGCTCCTCTAACGATACCCCCAACTTATGTGACACGGCCAGAGCTAGGTGTAATGCCCGTTCGCTATTTTCTTCCGGTATCCCTGATATTTCGATGTCATTGCTTAAGATCTCCTGATCACGGTCATTAATAACCATCTTAAGACCGGTGATCTCTTGTTCGAGATCCGCGCCGTGGCTACACTTGACTTCCAGCTCGGCACGTTCCAAAGCATCCATACGAGAGGAGAGTGAGTCAACGCGCATGTTGCATTTCGTAATGGCGTCGTTAACGCCCGATAACATTGTCCTAAATTCCTGCAATTCGACGCGTGAAGCATGAATTTCCTGTCGGAGAAGCCGCATCTCCAGATACATATCGGAGGGAGCCTCGTTCGCCTCGTTGGTAGGTACAGGCAACTGGTTCGGCAGCGGCACCAATGAAGTCGGTTCCGGCGAGATGATGGCCTGGGATGCCTGCGAAGATATAACTTCAGGGGAGGGATGGGATTTCGGAATAGGTTTCCGAAGAGAGACTCTCGAGGTATCCATCTCATTGAAATGAGCCTGTCTTACCGGGGTATTAGTGTTATCCGTCTTTGGTTTTTTACTGACACACTCCTGACACTTCCAGGTTTTTTTATCGTTGGCTGTCATTTCGTTAATGCGATTTGATGCATTAGAGCATAGAAGGTCATAGACTTTTGTACATAAGCTACATTTAAGGCAGTTCTGCGGATCTATTATGTCAGAACAGCCTGCACACTGAAGATTTATAGTTGGTGTCGACATCTTTGGTTCAGTAACTATAATAATAACTGTTTAAGCAAGCCACTCCACCCCTATATTATAATTGTAACGCTCGTTGCAGCACCAAGACGTTGAAGCTATGGCGTAGAGATGGCGCCACTGCGACAATGCCCGTGATGAGTTATTTAAAGTTCGTTCCAATTCGAACTTATATTCTTAAATTCTTAACCACTTTTGACAATACACTCAGTAGTTCACAGGTGTTATGGCGTTGGTGAAACTGTCCCCGATTATAACAAAAACAAATCTTGAGCGATCTATCGATGCTTGCAAGCTGCAAGCGCCAGTTAGTGCACGCAGTAAACTAGAGGTGGCGTTAGTGCGGCAATCGTAGCCGGAATTATTGCTTTTGTTATGCTAGCGGCCCATACTACCCCAAATGTACCAAGAAACACGGCACTTTTACACAACACGCAAAATCAATAGCAATCATTAATGTTTATTTTAGGATACAGTCACTCACGACTTAGTCTTAATTTTGAATTGAAACACCACCGACATAAGTCTCCACTTATCAAGTATAAACACGCAATGTTTTTTTTGCTTTAACTATCACTGTTCGATATCACTTTGTGAAGATAACATTCACAATAAGTCACTTAAAGGTCAAACACAGATTTTACATAAAAACTTTAAGAAAAACGATGGAAATACTATTTAAGGTGGATGTCCCTGTGAGATTTTCATACAAATTTGTCGACATTAACTCTGTTAATTAGTAGACTTTTTGTAATTTTGAACCTTGATAGTAAGTTGTACGTATCCCGTAGATTGCGCGTATGTAAAAAAAAGTCCAAAAAGTGGTATAGTATTTCTGAATTATCAATTTGAAAATTGATACAATTTCGCTCTTTGCCTTTGTATATGTGCGTGAATAATACTATCCATGAAAACTGACATGGAGGCAGATGACAAGGTAAGCTTAACCATATCCATCACAGATGTCACTTGAAAACTGCTAGTTAAATTACCTCACTAAGTAGTAATATATTCGGTCAATAGATGGATTATTCAAAGTTAGGGCATTTCATAAAATAGGTATGTTGTTATTGTTTATATCAAAAAAAATATCCGGTAAAATTTGATCCTTAGATTCGCCTGGCCAGATTTTAAAAGACAATATAGCGGATTTATGAATTGCAGTCAGTAGGTACCTACCTAATTTGTTATCAAACTTTGCCGCTCGCTTTAATTCTCTTTTAGCGTAACTTGTACAACAGTGTGGAAGAATGGACTAAGTTCTTTAGTACGATACTAAAATCCGAGAGGTAATATATACAATTACTGGCTATTAATAAATAACAATAAACTATTCAATATCTCGGGACATCCCACACAAATCGGCCTAGTCCCACGGTAAGCTTAATTTAAGGCTGTTGTGGGTAATAAGAATAGACGATCATATTCTATTATAATATATAGATAACTACATAATATATAGGATCTCGTACTTAAATATCATAGACAGACACGACCAAGAAACAAATATTTGTAATAAAAAAATACAAAAAATAATCCCTTCGCTGGGGTTCGAACCCGAAACCTTTTGCTTCGTAGGGTCAACTAGGAGGCTGACAACTACATAAGTAATTTAAATTTATATGGACGCGTAAAATACTTTTTGGTTAGTGACCACAAACATTTATGGTAATTTGTCACCGCCAAGTCAATGTCATTTATGAGTCAAACATTTTAGGATTATTTTGCACAAATGAAGTAATTATTTAAGGAGAATATTAAAACGGACGAAATTCACGCAACCGGAAATGTTCAAACTCATAGGAGCAAGCAAAAATATTTGTCCAACCAGGGCTCAGTAAGGTCGCATGTAAGTACCTAGTACCTACATGGCTTCGTTTATAGATTTAATAATAATGGTATGGTTCCTAAGAACAGATTTCGATATCTATCATGGTTTGTTACTTTCCCATCATCATCATCATCATCATCATATCAGCCGAAAGACGTCCACTGCTGAACATAGGCCTCTCTCAATGATTGCCACAATGACCGGTCCTGCGCCACCCGCATCCAGCGGACTCCTGCGACCTTCACCAGGTCATCAGTCCACCTTGTGGGGGGCCTACGCACGCTACGCCTTCCGGTACGTGGCCGCCACTCAAGAACTTTCCCGCCCCAACGGCCATCGGTTCTACGCGCAATGTGCCCCGCCCACTGCCACTTCAGTTTAGCGATTCGGAGAGCTATTTCGGTTACTTTGGTTCTGCTGCGGATGGTCTCATTTTTAATCCGATCACGCAGAGAGACTCCTAGCATAGCCCTCTCCATTGCCCTTTGGGTGACTTTGAGCCTTCTTATGAGGCCCATCGAAAGCGGCCACGTTTCAGTACCGAGTCATTTCCCATACAAAGTCAAAAAATAAAACTCCAGTGTTAAAAATCAATTCATTTTTATAAGTTTTAGATATCATGTTTGTGTTATCATGCATGTTTCTTAGTAACATTTACTACCCTAAACTAATAAGAGTTACACAACCGATGTCCAAATGAAAATAACAAATTTTTGTTTTTCAAACAGTCCTGGTTCGATTCCTGGACCGAGTACACGTATTTTTGTAATTTGTATGAATGCAGTTTTTCTTTTTACTAAAATCGATCTCATGGTTCCTAAGACAAGATTTCGCTATCTGTTATGGTTTCCAAAATCTCCATACTGACCGATTTGGGTTGATCACACTATATTTAAGGAATCTACAGTACCGGCCAATAATATATCACATTCGTGACTTTTTGTATGAGCGTGTATAGAGTAGGTAAGCGGCACATGGTCGCATGTAGATAGCATATTATTTTGGTACTTTTACATAGATTAATGATGAATATTGCAATTGAGTATTTTTAATTACAATGGGTAAAGTGTATGTATTGCTAAAAAAGCTATAGTAAAGAAAATATTTTTTTCTACAAAATTCATGCCTTACACAAAAAAAAAAATCATAGACACACCATTGATGCCAAGTTTTTCCATCGATAGCACGAAGGTCTTCATAGACTACCTATAGTCGTAAGGTGGAAGGTGTGGAAACTACTTAAAAATATAAAAATAAACTACAAAAAAAAATGTTGTAGATGTATATTTATGATTTCCACCGTTACTAAAGACCGAAGAGCTGGCGACTTGCTCGCACAACGCGTAAATATTGCGATACAACGAGGAAATGCCGCCTGCATCTTCGCTACAATGCCACAAGGGCCAATCTTAGTATGTATAGGTTAGGTTAGTTAGATTTAATTTATGTACCTATATAGATTGTACAGTTTTCAAAATAATTTTATTCAAACTGGCCAATCAAAACACATCACCATTTTCAATCCGTTGACCCTTTAAGGTTCATGCAGGCCAAAAGAGCATTCGCTGTTCTATCCCCCGCTCTACGAAATCAACCAATCACGTTTTGTGTAACGATCGAATTTCGTAGAGTGGGGGGCTAGAATAGCGAATGTTCGTTTGGTCGGAATGCACCTTCAGGGTCTACTACTTAGTTATTGTTTTAAATTTTTAATTAATAATATGCTCCTACTCGTAGACGAAGGGTAGCATTTCTTGCTGGTCACAGACCACCTCCTATAGACGCTCATTATAAAGCGACTCGCAGTCACCAGCCGTTATATTTCTCGCACTGATATAGAACAGACCCGTAAATAGCGCTCGTTTTTGGCAATAAAAAAGTCGAAAAAGTGCATTTCACTTCTTTAAAATGTCCATGTGTTGTGTGAATAGGTATGCAAAGACAACAAGAAGTTCTAATTTAAAAATAGACGGAACTACATTCCGCAGAAAAGTCATACTTAATTGAGACATAGTTAATTGAGCTTACCGTAGGATTAGGTTGATTTTTGTAAGATGTCCCAAGATATTTATTTATTTATTTATACTTTATAGTACTTCTCCCCATTCATCAAATCAAAAATTCAATGTGCTATTCCTTTCTTACGAAGCACGTGTACCATTTGATTAGAGGTGGGACAATGTTGGTTTCGTTAATTACCGTGACCACGTGCTTTGTTTTAAGTAAGTTTAACCGGGTTTACGGAATAGAGATGAAAATAAGGATTGATTTTTAGCTATGTAACATTTTCCAATCTTTTTTAGATTAGATTATTCAGTAGTAATCAGTAGTTTGTAGTTTTTTACGTAGTTAGTAGTAAGTAAATAAGTCGTTTGATTCAACATTTTTACAGTTTATTGCGTAAGTACGTAATGTGGACAGTTTTTTTAACGCAGGTTTTTTGAGTCAGGAACGCTCATCGCCCATGTGATTCCACCAATGGGCCTGACAATAATTGATCTCGAAGGCAATACGAGGGCACTCGGAGTTGATTTGACATCGATAAATGTTATGTTGGCTTTTTAGTATTATCTTGGTATGAGTTGGGTTCCGTGTCATACGATAGGCCTGATGATGAAATTGGACGAAGTTCGAGGGAACTCGGAGTAGGTTTGAGACAATGATATCCTACGATGGCTTTGTAGGATGAGCAGTTAGGTCAAAAACCACAAGATAGGCCTGATGATGAACTTGGAGTAAGTGCGAGGGAACTCGGAGTTGGTTTGAGATAATGATATATTATGTTGTGTCGGCTTTTGAGGCTGCTCTTGGTGAGCATGGGTCAAATACTCAACATGGGTCTGATGATGAACTTGGTGGAAGTTCGAGGTAACTCGGAGTTGGTTTGAGTTTGAGATAATGATATGTTCTGTTGGCTTTTTAGGATCCTCTTGGTGAGCATGGGTCAAATATCACAAGATAGGCCTGATGATGAACTTGGAGTAAGTGCGAGGGAACTCGGAGTTGGTTAAGGATAATGATATGTTGTGTTGGCTTTGAGGATTAGCAGTTGGGTCAAATACCACAAGATAGGCCTGATGATGAACTTGGAGGAAGTGCGAGGGAACTCGGAGTTGGTTTGAGATAATGATAATGTTGTGTTCACTTTTGAGGATCCTCTTTGTGGAGCATGGGTCAAATACCACAAGATAGGCCTGATGATGAACTTGGAGTAAGTACGAGGGAACTCTGAGTTGGTTTGAGATAATGATATGTTGTGTTGGCTTTTGAGGATCCTCTTGGTGAGCATGGGTCAAATACTCAACATGGGTCTGATGATGAACTTGGAGGAAGTTCGAGGTAACTCGGAGTTGGTTTGAGTTTGAGATAATGATAGGTTCTGTTGGCTTTTTAGGATCCTCTTGGTGAGCATGGGTCAAATATCACAAGATAGGCCTGATGATGAACTTGGAGTAAGTGCGAGGGAACTCAGAGTTGGTTAAGGATAATGATATGTTGTGTTGGCTTTGAGGATTAGCAGTTGGGTCAAATACCACAAGATAGGCCTGATGATGAACTTGGAGTAATTACGAGGGAACTCTGAGTTGGATTGAGATAATGATATGTTGTGTTGGCTTTTGAGGACCCTCTTGGTGAGCATGGGTCAAATACTCAACATGGGTCTGATGATGAACTTGGAGGAAGTTTGGGGTAACTCGGAAGTTGGTTTGAGTTTGAGATAATGATATGTTCTATTGGCTTTTTAGGATCCTCTTGGTGAGCATGGGTCAAATACCACAAGATAGGCCTGATGATGAACTTGGAGGAAGTGCGAGGGAACTCGGAGTTTGTTTGAGATAATGATATGTTGTGTTCACTTTTGAGGATCCTCTTTGTGAACATGGGTCAAATACCACAAGATGGGGCTGGTGATGAACTTGGAGGAAGTTCGAGGGAACTCTGAGTTGGGTCTGATAATGATATGCTAGGTTGGCTATTTAGGATTAGCAGTTGGGTCGAATACCACAAGATAGGCCTGGTGATGTACTTGGAGTAAGTGCGAGGGAACTCTGAGCTGGTTTGAGATAATGATATTTTGTGTTCGCTTTTTAGGATCCTCTTGATGAGCAATTGGGTCCACTGCCTCAATATGGGCCTCATAATAAATTCGGAGAAAGTGTGAGGGAACTTGGAGTTTTTTTGAGATAGTGATATGCATACGTCTTTATCGCGGGTACAATAACAAATCTGATAAAGAGAACATAAAACGCAATGTCTATTTGGTAGAAACGGACATATTATGCTTACAGCTACTAACCATCTCAGAAGCTCTGTACATATGGAAAGTTTTCGCTAGAAATAGGTGAATTAAATTGAAGGTATCATCATCATCATCATCATCATCATCAGCATATGATAGTCCACTACTGGACGTAGGCCTCTCCTATTAACTATGCGTATAGACGCATTAGGAGGTAAATGCCCATAATAATTGAAGGTATGTTAATAACATAATCACAGAATAAGTAATAGTACTACATACAGAAAGGCCACGACCACCCCCGCACCAATTCGAATTACCCCACCCCACTCGGCCGCTGGATGACGTTTGCGGTATGCGTCGGTAGGTAAGAAGATGGCTGGCAGTTATTGTTAAAAATGGTTGTGTACTGCGCTGATGTACTGAAAATGAATTCTTTCCTCGCAAACGAAGTGAAAAGTTACAACACGGGCATAAATGTCTATTTTTATCCTCGTCTACTATTTTGGTCTTCGCTTCGCTCAGACCAAAAAATTGCATCGGTTGAAAATGGGTCACTTTATGCACTTATTGTACAATCTACTATTTCATATGACACCAGTCAATTGATGAGTACAAATCGATTACAGTACAAATCAGCATGGCGGTCTTATTAAGCTGCGTAAACCCCTTTTTAGACAAGTAAAAGATAGTCTTCATCTTTGAAATGAAGAGAACCAATTATAGATCTTTTGCTAGGCATCCAATCATTTTCTCGTCTCTCTAATCGGACACCTTTTACCCATTTGTCTCTACGAACAGTACGAACAGCATCTTGCGGTAATCTGAATGGAAAAAATTAAAATGCGATGTAAAATGAAAATATTAAAGTTAGTTATAAATTTGAGAACTACGTACCTACTTTTGCATAGGTAATAGGTAGTTCAATCAATCCCATGAAAGTGAAAAAGGAATTCATTAAAATGTAATATGTTGAAATCAAATCTCAGTTAGTTAAAAAAACTTGCTTTATTGGGCATAACGACATCCCTATAGTATACAACCATTTTAAAACGTCATATATGCTATTGTAAAATTGTATGGACTTACGACGTTTTAGTTTAGAACGGTAGTATAGAAAAATGCCATAAATATTATTATATTTATATTCAAAATTACCGAAGTTATCTGTTTTATGACACGTGAAAAGTAATTCCCCTGTCCTTAGAATTACTATAACTGTTTTTACACCAGCCTACAGCACATGAAGGCCTTTTTAATTAGTTTTTACCGTTATTTATAGAAACGCATTCAGACGTCCGTCAATTACTGTCAACTCGGCCAGACTGAAACAGCTCCAGGAGTAGTTTTTTAGGAACGCCCACTCAAGAGTAGTTTGCGTTGGGTCATAATTGCACGGACAGGATGTTTCCATGGTTTACGTATGTGCGTTCACTGATATGATATATTTATATACAAGGTTGTTTTTTCTCCAGTACAGATACTCTAGGGGCTGTATAAGTAAGTCAAAATGAACAACTTTTACTATGGGGCCGAACCTGAATTCGGCCCCTTAGTAAAAGTTGTTCATTATGACTTACTTATACACCCCCTAGAGTATTTGTACTGATGAAAAAATAACCCAGTATAATCAAAAAATCAACATACGTAATACATAGTTACAGAATACTAGCATTTTTGTTAGAACAAAAAACTGAAATACCAATGTTTGAACTTATCCGCAAACCTAACAGGAAATTTGGACGCATTGCGCATTATCAATGTGCATAACTAGCAAAACACACTAACTGGCAACTCTTTGTTTAAAACGTCATCGCACGCGGCATGGCGGGTTGGAAAAGCGGCGGCGGTAATGTGCACCGGGTATCAACTTATGATTATGACTTGGCAAAAATATCTTACTAGATCCCAAATCCTCCTTCATACTTCCACGGGCTTAGGACCGTCAAAATAAAGAATTTTTCTCTGTGTGAATGTTAGCGATGTGCTCATAACTTAGGTATTTTTATATGCTAAATATTGTTACAATTTAAGAGTAGGTAGAATAATAATTAAAAACTAAAGGGTAGTTTCAACGGTGGCTTGTGAGCCGTTATACTAGATTTGTATGTGTAGTGTATGGCGCGTCAGTCGGCCCATGCTATCCGCGCGAGACGCCCGTACACACCGCGATTTGTCAAACTGTCATTGTGTGTATATTTTATGTGCGTTTTCGTAATAAAAGTTGCTATAAAAGTTAACAAGTGTTCACCATTTCGTCCTCGGCGACACCCGACAACAAACAAGTGGTCTTCGAGTCGGATCATCGTCTATGTACCGCACGCCGCAGCGTACCGTTATGGCGAAAACTCGTAATGCTTTACGAAAAGAGCGCGAGCAACTACGGAGGACGGAGGATAGCGCATCCAAGCCTGAACAACAGCCAGGATTTAGCCAACAGCTATTAGTACAGACGCCGAATATGAGCAGTGTGAAGTCGGAGCCTAATTTACACACCGCGCCGCCGGCGCCGGTCAAAGTGCAACCGCCATTTTCCATGCCTCCGCCATTATCCGCTTCGTGTAAATCTAAATCTAAACGGTCATCGTCGTCATCTGTGCTGGCACAAAAAAAGAGATTACAGTTGGAGGCTGAAAGAAAGAAAGCTGAAATTAGGATGCAACTAATAGACAAAGAGCTAGAGGCCGACCTAGCCGAGTTAGAAGAGGATGATAAATACAGTTCACAAGCTAGCGAGGATCGTACACGTCATGACGTTGAGCAATGGATGGAACACAGCGCTCAAGAGCTGGAGAAGCCGCAGCCCGCCCCCGAAGATGGTCTACACACGGGCGCCCTGCACCAGTCGGTGACCCCGGTCGCCGGCACATCTGATGGAACAATCCAGCTACTGGCCGCTGCAGTGAAGAACCTGACGGTTGCTTCCGTCCATAATAAGCCGAACGCCAACTTACTGAGCCGTATTTGTACGCCAAGGGATTTACCTGAATATTCAGGCGACCCGCTTGAATGGCTGCATTTTAAGAAGGCGTACGAAGAGTCGACAGACGTGTGCAATTTTAGTCCAAAAGAAAATCTTTGGCGACTACGAAAGTGCCTACGCGGAGCTGCAAAAGAGACAGCATCAGCTCTGCTCATGAGTGCCGCATCGCCTGAGCGCATAATGGCTACCTTAGAGCTACGCCACGGTGATCCAGAGTGCATAATCGGTAGACTCATGCAAGATGTTAGAAAGCTGCAACCTATGTCTTCAGAGTACCAAAAAGATATTGTTAGTTTCTCAGTGAAGGTACAGAACTTTGTTGAAGCCGTAAAAGTCGTGGGACGTGAAGAATATGTGCAAGGACTAAGTATTGTTCCATTAATTATATCAAAACTTCCAACAGTGCTCGTGTCTAAGTGGTCTGACTACAGTTACCCGTTGATTAAGGGTGGAACTAAATCACGTTTAAGCATTATGTCAGAATTTCTTAATTTGGAAGCTGTTAAAATAGCTACTACGGCTAATGTGCATCTTCAAAGTCATCGTTTCGAGCAACATAAGTCAAAACAATATGATAACATTCGGCCGCCAGCTGTTTTATTACAAAGTCTGCAAACGGAGAGACAAGTTAATAGAAAGACAGACAATAAGTGTCATTTTTGCCGTGCGAAGCCGAGTCATAAGTTGTCTGAATGTAAGCAATTTAAGCGAGCATTGCGTAAGGTGCGGTGGCAGTATATTAAACGCAATAGTATATGTTTTAAATGTCTGGATTCGCGACACGAGAGAGAAACATGCCCCGCGCCCGCGTGCGACAAAGATAACTGCGGCGGAATGCACCATAGACTGCTGCACTTCTATAACAACAACGTCAATACGTCAACGTCGGTGAAGGTGAGCCCAGCCGCGGCTGCCGAGGCTGCCGAGCATGCCGAGCCCGCCGAGTCCGCCGCGCGATCAGCTGATGCATCTACCTCGGAAGTAATTAACTATGTCACCGGGAGTAGCAACAGAGTTCTACTAAAAGTTGTCCCAATTCGAGTTCGTGCAAAAAACGGCAATATTATCAATAGTAGTGCTATTCTGGACGATGGTTCTTCAGTTACCGTAATAAGTGCTAAATTAGCGCAGCGCGCAGGACTTACCGGACGTCGAGAGTCTATGCAGGTGTGCGGTCCGTGGATTCAAAGTGACTTAGTGTGTGACAGTACGATAGTGGAATTTGAACTTTATGACAAGGACAATACGGTTCACTCGATTACGGCGCGTAGTGTTAATGAGTTACTGTTACCTAAACAAAACTTATCTGTTATTGATTGTAGTAAATATCAGTATTTAAAAGAAATACAGACCGAATTTAAAAATGTTGTTAGTCAGCCAGAGATTTTAATCGGTCAAGATAATTATCATTTAATGATACCTTTGAAAATTGTATTCGGTAAAAAAGATGAGCCGTTCGCAACATTCTCGCCTTTAGGCTGGTGCATTCATGGTTTAGTTCATGTGTCGGGAGCGACGCGCGGCGCGAGCGCCGGGGGGGTTCAGTCCGCGCTGCTGGTGCGCGCGTCGTCGGTGACGTCGCGTGCGCGTGACGCCGGCGAGCGGCGCGCGCTGCGGGACCTGCACGACGAGGTGCGCCGCGCGTTCGAGCTGGACTCCGTGGGAGTGTCAGGTAAGCCGAGACAGAATATGGACGACGTTCGGGCCGTCGAGCACCTCGAGCGAACCGCGCAACTCGTCGATGGCAGGTGGCGTGTGGGCTTACCTTGGAGGGATCCACACTGCGTGATGCCGGACACGTTGCCGCACGCACTGAAACGGTTAAAAGGAATCGAGCGCAAGATGGCTAAAGACCCGGAATATGCGAACAGGTATACCGAACGTATTAAACATTTATTTAATAATAATTTTGCCAGGGAATTGTTGGATACTCGTCGCACGCCAAAGACATTTCATTTGGCTCACTTTGGCGTGGATAATCCAAACAAACGAAAGCTGAGACTTGTTTTCGACGCTGCAGATAATTCTGCAGGTGTATGTTTGAATGACTATTTGCTCAAGGGCCCGGATCTACTGACGTCATTATGGGGAATCATGCTGCGCTTTAGGGAAAATCGTATAGCAGTATCCGGAGACATAAAAAATATGTTTCTACGTATTCAGATCCAACCACAAGATCAAGATGCGCTGAGATTTCTTTGGCGCGACAGCCCTGCGGAGCCCGTCAAAACTTACATAATGTCAGCCCTAATTTTCGGTGCAAAATGCTCGCCTTTTGTCGCGCAATTTATTAAAAATAAGAACGCCATGCGCTACGAGCACGCCGAGCCGGCAGCGGTGGACGCCATCTGCAACTCTCACTACGCAGATGACTACATCCAGAGCTTGCCAGATGAAGAGACAGCTATTGAAATGGTGAGTAAAATATCAAAGATACACTCTGATGGTGGGTTCGAGATTCGCAATTGGACGAGCAATAGTAAGTCTGTACTAGACAGCGTGCCAAATGAGACTCTCGGTACTGCTGCCGTAAAGTTTAAAATGGATCAGCAGTTCGCGGGGGAGCGTACACTCGGGCTCATCTGGTACCCGGCCACGGACGAGTTAGGGTTCGATGTATCCCTAAAGCGAATTCCCGAGAGGATTATTTTAGGCCATCAAAGGCCTACCAAAAGGATTATGCTGAAAGTGGTAATGTCTATTTTTGACGTATTTGGATTTTTAGGGCCATTTACCATACAAGGCAAGATCATGTTGCAGGACACCTGGCGATCGGCTACAGATTGGGATGAAGATATTCCCGATGAAATATTTACAAGATGGGTAAAATGGCTTAATTTATTAGAATTAATAGGTAACATACGCATACCGAGATGGTATCAGAAAACGTCCATTGGTGCGAGCGAGACGGGGCGAGAGCCAGCCGCTGCGAACATTGCATGTGCTACGGCGAGCGCTACGCCGCCCGCTACGGCGCCGTGTGCTACGCTACGCCCTGCGATAGGATCGGCTACGAATGCGGACAATACGATACCTACTAAAGTGAGCAATAATTATTACAATAAATTGGAATTGCATTTATTTTCGGATTCATCCACTAAGGCTATGTGCGCTGTAGCGTATTGGCGGTGGGAATATGAAGGTCAAATTTATGTAGCTTTTGTTGCTAGCAAGTGCAAGGTTACACCTGTTAAACCTGTGACCATAAATAGGCTTGAACTTCAAGGTGCATTGCTTGCGGCGAGATTAGCCGACAGTGTGCTGCGCGAACATAAGATCACTGCGGCTCGGCGGTATTTTTGGTGCGACTCTGCGTGCACTTTGCATTGGATTCGCAATGAAACTCGCAGCTACAATATATTCATAGCAAACCGGTTAGGTGAAATAGACGAGTTATCGCGCGCTAGTGAATGGCGTTACGTACCTACGAAATTAAACATCGCTGATATAGCTACTCGCGATTCTTATGACGAGTCCATTTTTAAGAACGAGTGGCTTTATGGACCGCAATTTCTTCACGCTGAAGAATCACAATGGCCGAGTGATCCAGTGAACTCTGAACTGAGTGAACTCAATTTAGAGTATGTTAATATGGTAAATTTAAAAAATAATGATTTACCTGTACCGGATGCGACGCGATTTTCTTCCTGGCTGCGATTGCAGAGGGCGGCGGCGGCTGTTCTAACGTTCGTCGAGAGGTGTAGACGCCGACCGGCAGACCTGGACTGCACGATGATGGAACGAGCTAAGCAGTTACTGCTCAGACAAGCACAGCACGAATCGTTTGGTGACGACTTAGCTGCCATAAAGAATGGTAAGGCTTTGGATCGCAGTAGTAAACTCCGGCAACTGTCGCCGTTTCTAGATGAACACGGACTCCTGCGATGCGGCGGGCGCATAGATGCTGCTACAGACGTCGCACCGGAGATGAAGCAGCCTGTTGTACTGGACGGTAAGCATGCTGTAGCCAGATTGTTGATCAGAAGTTACCACGAGAAGGCCGCGCATGGAAACCACGAGGGAGTCGTTAATGACCTGAAACAGAAGTACTGGCTATTTAGATTACGACCTACAGTGAAATCTGTAATAGCTGGATGTATGTACTGTAGGATCAGGAAAGCGAAGCCAGAAGTACCTAGAATGGGTAACTTACCAGAGGCGCGCCTTGCACATCACCAGAGACCTTTCACTTATTGCGGCCTTGACCTGTTCGGCCCCATGGAGGCAACTGTAGGGAGACGTCACGAGCTCAGGTATGGCGTATTGTTCACCTGTCTCACTCTGAGGGCAATACACCTGGAAATTGTGCATTCACTTACCTCGGACTCGTTGATCATGGCTCTTCGACGAATGGCTGCCAGACGTGGGTGGCCGAAGTACCTGTTTTCGGACAACGGGACAAATCTACGCGGAGCTGACACGGAGCTAAAAAGGTCACTGCAGGAGCTAGACGTGGAAGACCTGAAAAATAAAGGGGTTAATTATGGAGTACAGTGGACATTCATTCCCCCCGCCAGTCCACACTGGGGTGGGGCATGGGAACGCCTTATTAGAAGTGTGAAAACGGCGTTAAAGGTGATACTCAAGGAGCGCGCCCCAAGAGACGAGGTACTCTGCACGTTAATGACGGAAGTGGAAAATATGGTAAATGGACGACCGCTCACCCACGTATCTGTGGAACCTGGCAGCGAGGAAACGCTCACGCCAAACCACTTTCTCATCATGGGTGCGCCGCCGAACTTACCTGCTGTAGGGAAATTCGATGACGCAGATCTCTTTTCCCGGAAGCAGTGGCGTAAATCTCAGAGACTCGCCGACATGTATTGGACGAGGTGGGTAAAAGAAATTTTACCAGACCTCATACCGCGAACCAAGTGGACACACGAGCAAAAGCCATTACAGGTAGGTGATTTTGTCCTTATAGTAGATCCAGCTGCTCAAAGGAACGTGTGGCTGAAAGGTGTGGTTCAGCAAGTCTTTCCTGGCAGAGATGGCCGCGTGAGGGTGGTCGAGGTAAAAACCAAGTCCGGGACTTTGAAACGTTCAGCTTCGCGCATCGCTCGAATTCCGATAGGTGTTGAGTGCTGAGGCAGCACTCAGGGTGGGGAATGTTAGCGATGTGCTCATAACTTAGGTATTTTTATATGCTAAATATTGTTACAATTTAAGAGTAGGTAGAATAATAATTAAAAACTAAAGGGTAGTTTCAACGGTGGCTTGTGAGCCGTTATACTAGATTTGTATGTGTAGTGTATGGCGCGTCAGTCGGCCCATGCTATCCGCGCGAGACGCCCGTACACACCGCGATTTGTCAAACTGTCATTGTGTGTATATTATATGTGCGTTTTCGTAATAAAAGTTGCTATAAAGTTAACAAGTGTTCACCATTTCGTCCTCGGCGACACCCGACAGCCAACAGTGAAGTTTGTCGAATGTTTTAAATTATGTCTGGGAAACGTGATAAAATTACAAAGTAGGACAGAAACTTTCTTCATTGAGGCGTATTTCAAAATTTGAAATCAACTTTATGTACAATGATTGGAATCAAAAAACATACCTATTTAATGGAGTCCATTTCTCATACTTATTAATTAATTTACATGAATGTTTCCTTCGATATCTCCCATCACAAGTCTGTAGTTTTCACTGTTGAGTTCATCAAAATGCACTTATTATTTGACTTTTTAAGTCTTCGTAATTTTGGGCCCCTTCAACGTATACCCGCCGTTTCACCTCACCCCACAAAAAAAGTCACACGAGGTCAAATCTGTTGACCTGGCTGGTCTTACCCTTAATTTGGCAATGTTCGTCACAATGAATATGGTCTTCGACCCACTTTTTGTATTTTTTTTAAGACAGAATTTTCTGCTCTATACAATGGCGAGGAGGCTAGAACGCACGATTTTTTTGAAATTTGCCAAATTAAGGGTTAACACTGGCATTTTCCAGGCGGGGCACACTTTGTTCAGCGTATGAGTGAGCTGCCATTGTATTTTCCCCAATGAGAAAATAACTACGAACCATTCGTACGAGCAATTTCCGACTGAAGGTAGTACGATACGGCGCGCGTGCACACACCTACGTCAACCGTGGGACTGACCGTGACCTAGTCACCGAGATACTCGTAAGATAACTGCTATGTTGCCAACTCGTGCGCCGGCCTGCAGGTCGCTCACCCCTACCCGCCGCCCTCTACGTCTTGTCATTAGCGAGCTCATTATTTTACATTTGCATGAAGGATAAATTAATAATAAATGAAAAAAATATGACTGTCAATTTCACTAATATTTTATCGATACCAATTATGTGGGAAAATTTATTGTACCGGTGATAAAGTAACCCTGTATAGTTAGTTATCCACGCCGTAATCGGCGACGCGACCCTAAGCTCTGAAATGGGATTCGAGATCAAAAATGTAAATAATCTATGACAATGACATGACATTATAAAGTCAATGTTGAAGTGACATTCGAGTAACTCTCGCAACCATACTTACATTTATACAATCATATTTTTTCAGTTCAATATTGAAATACAGTTGAAGATTGGGAAGATACTTCAGCGGAAAAAACCTAATGAAAATGTAACGGAACACGTTTCAAGAAAATGGTATTGAACTTGGTGACAAGAAACATTCATATGTTTTTAATGAATTAAGTACAATGTTTGTGGAAATATACTGTTTAATTTTCGACATTATTATAATAATAATGTATTATAAGAAAATTATATCACGAAGAGTGACAACGTAGCAAGATTGAAATCAAATGCAAAAAATCATTTGTCAAGTTCAAAGTAAAGTCAATCATAAGCGGATTTTTATTTAGTTCTAGTTTTTTCAAATTTTCTAAGTTTGGATTTTTTTTCTACTCAGAATCACGAGTCTTTTCGATCCTCATTAGCAGAAAAAAGTGTCCCGAAAAATACATACATTTTTTCCACTGAGTTACAGTCGAAAAAAGTGTATGTAAAATAGTAACTCGATGGAATTTTTTTTGGGAGCCTTTTTTATTTCTGTAAGGATCGAAAGAGTTCGTGATTCTGAGTAGAAAAAATAAAAAAGTCCAAATTTGGAAAATTTAAAAATACGACATCAAAACAAAAATCCGCCCTTATAATATATTTTAGAAGGAAGGTATATGTACATTGCGTAAAAGACTTCAACTAAGAATATTTTTTCCTCTGGTAATCGCAATAATTGACTGATAGATATATTAAGACACAAGTATACATTTTAACGTTGTTAGTGTTAGTATTTCAAATTAGGCTTTTCGTTCAATAATTATAAAACTGTTTTTTATTATTTCTAAGTAGGCAAACGATGACCACATTCTGCCACAGCTCAATTGTTTTTGTCGGATTCATTCATTATTATATGAAGGGTCCACGGAAAGAAAATGTCTAGTCAATTCAAAAAGGGGCAATTCAAGGAAAAACTATCTTACTTTTAAGAGGATAAGGTGTGAATTTGTCCTGATTTTTTAAAGTATATTTCCGTGGATCCTTCATATTATAAACGACAAACTTCTCGTTTTGTAACTTCGAACTCTTTCTTATATCATATCACTGTTCATTGACAACCATTATCCTTTAGGACGCCAATTACTATGACATTGCAGGTTCAACGCCGACCGATATATTATAAGTTACCATCCACAGAGCAATACATACCTACAGTCACTTGCGTAAAGTTCATATTTAGTTTTGACATTTTGGCGACATGGCGTCTGAGTAAAAGTTTTTGGTTTGGACGTGGCGTCAAAATGTTTAATTATGAATGCAACAGGGTATAAATGATAGCATACATTATGCTGGTGTTCATCTAAAATAATGTAAATGGTACGTATTTGCTGCTGTGACTTATTATTCAGTAGTATTTTTTTAATAGTAACACATGTCAAGATTGCTTACAAAAGTTTTGAAGGTAAGTAATACAAAGTCTAATTTCACAGCCTGCAATGTTGTAATTATAATTTGAGCTGTGTTTTGCCGAATAAATATTGTTACTGAATACAAGTGATGAAAGTGAGCATTTTCTACATGAGTGTCGGTGATCGAAACCGACAAAAGTTAAAGAAAAGGTCTACATTTCAACACCAACATCAAACTATATTATGCGAATGCATTATGCGAGAAAATATCTGCATACAGTAGCAACCAGACTGTGCAGAAAAATAGGGGAGAGTGGGGTACAGTGAATAATGGTGCACGATTTTGCATTAGCTTTATTTATCGCTTTAATAAACCGGTATTCTTTTTTTACGAATTTGCTCATCTGTGTGATACTAATATTGGAGTAACTAAATAACGGAAGATACTTTCAATTATACTGAAAAGTCTTGTTCCTAGTTTTTTTACCTCAAACTAGGAACTGTTCTATGATTTTTGATTGAAGAGGTAACTTTAGTTCACTTTTTTATAATGAAAATGATTTTAAAGCGATATGTAAATTATATACTTGTGCTAGAAAATGTGTCCTCTAAGGAATAGGTGGGACAATAAGGTATCTAGAAAATTACAAATAAAAACAACACCACTAAAACGTTTGTAAAAAAAAAAGAGATCCACTATATCCCACTCTCCCCTACTATGAAAATTCAGTCTTGCACTTGCGCAGAAAAGTATCACATTCTGTGGAGTCAAGTTCAGGTAGAGTTCTTATGAAAACTGTCACCACTCTTAGTAACCTCGTATGTCACTCTTGAATCGGAACTGAGATACGTACGCACTATCGGAGTATCTTGCAGTCCGTTGGCTCAACTGCTACTTTTATTCCTATGTAAAATAAGAGTGACAGCTGGTAACCACAGTTACCAAAAGCTATTGAGTGGCTATTATGGATTGAATATTCGTTGTGTAGAAAATCGTAGAAATAATAATATATCCTAAAATAAAAATTAATGTTTCGATTGGACAATCGACGTATATTTGTGACCGAGATTATGGGATGGCTTGACTGCTACCGGATCGAATATTCGCTGGGTCGAAAAGCGTATAAACGAGGCCACAATTGTAATTGGTCACCGGCACAAACATCACACTTGTAAACAAAATGTAAAATTGACTCACTTATACTCTGTTTGGTTAGGTATTTTAAAAAGGTAAACAATCTTGCACTATCTTTTTGTTGAAAAATGCATTTAAAAATCCAAACTAGGTACTTAATGAATCAAAACAATGTAAATCACTGTATTCCCTTGTTATTATGTATAGAGAAGAGAGCGGATTTCAGGTAGCGATTTAAAGATTAATAGGGATATGACTGTCATAAATTTATTATTATTTCTACACACAAAAAATGTATTGGGGCCATAGAAGTAAAACGATTAATCGATGCTTTTGCGAATATTAGGCAAAATTTATGATTATAAATGAATGATAAATAAAAAATATATAAAAATATTTTATTTATTTAAGATCTTGTTTAATATTTCTTCTGCATATTGAATAGTAAAAACTTTTGTTACGACCATTATTTCTTTGACTTCGTTTGTGAGGAAGAATTAATAAACAACCTCAAATTAAATTAATTGTTCTGTGAGCATTGTAGAAACGAATTATTTTCATTTTTGTTTCCTTTGGGTCGTAACAAAAGTTTTTACTCTTCAATATGCAGAAGAAATATTAAATAAGAAGATCTTAACTAAATAAAATATTTAAATAATTACTAAACTTTTTTTATTTATTAATATATTATATAACCATCATAAATTTTGCCTAATATTTACAAAAGCATCGATAAATAGTTTTACTTTTATGGCCCCAATATTTTTTTTGTGTGTAGAAATAATAATAAATTTATGACAGTCATATCCATATTAATCTTTAAATCGCTACTTGGAATCCGCTCTCTATACCAGTAATTGGAGTTCGAGGCCAACGAAACTACGACAGATGCGTTATTGTCAAATCTGTCAAAGTCTCTTATGTCATTGTCAAATAAATTTTTCAGGTTTCCACAACCTTTTTGTTATTTAATTAATTTATTTAAAATAATTCCTAATAAAAACATTATGTACCTCTGTAATGTTCTTGCCTTTTTGTTTAATATGGCTGTCACAACTAGGATTTTCTTAAAAACACGTAAATACCTAAAAACTTTTCTTTTCTCTTTACTAGCATTGATATGACAACATTTTCTTGTAAAGAGCTTAAAATGATAAGAGCCAACGTTTCAAAGCCTATTTTTAAAAATGCAACTAGTTACAGTATGTAACGAAGTTGTGTAGTTATAGAACTAGCTCTTTGCTTTTCTTTTATACCTATTTTACCTATAAAATACATGTAGGTCAATTATACCAGATATTGTCCATGATATCGACCCGATAAAGCTCTTTCTTATGAATCTTATGATCTAGTGGATAAAATTATACATAATAAACTACCTACCTGTACACATTCAAAAGCGTTGCAATTCCAACCATTAATGTTTATTATTTTTTTGTACATACATATTAATGACAACTCGATTGTAACTAGCGACACAATATGTATGGAGATGTAGATTTTGTGGTAACTTTTTCAAAGCTGGTCCCATAGTAAAACTTGGCTGTACCTAATCATGAGTAGATCCAGAAAATATGATTTTGTATCATTGTGTTTTATAACATTTCACCCAGTATATTTCATTTGGAATTAAATTTTTTGATGATGGGGTTGTAGCGAAGCTAAACATGGCTGAACCAAGTGGGTCACCTTGTTAACAACCAACGGAAGAAAACAAAACTTTAGATTTCTATGATAATTTAAATGGAGAACTATAGCACTGCCAAAGAAATTTGTAGGTCAAAGGAATTTTACGAATACGAAATGTGAACATAAAGCACGCTACAATGTATTATTCTGCAATTTTCTAAACGTATGCAGAAATAGGGTTTTAATTTATGTGTAGTTAAATTGCTGTACCAAATGTTATTAACACCTGAGGTGATACCAGCGCAATACCAACATTGTTACTAATAATTGCGGATAATTAAGTTTTTATTAAAATATCTTATATTTACGTGAAAATAAGTAAATAATATTGTTTCTATAAATTAAAGAATTAAAATTACCAATAAACAAGATATCTCCACGTCTGTTTTTAGAAAATAAGAATTTACTATTGTATGAACATTTCATTGTTGTGGCAATATTTTCGTAGATTCTTTGGCCTCGAACTCCAATTAGTGTTTTAATTATGTATATTTGGTAAAACTTATTTTCTACTTGTAGTTTTCAATAAAAAGAGAGTGCAAGATTGTTTACCTTTTTTTAAATATCTAACCAAACAGAGTATAGAATATAGAGCAAGAATATATTATGTACATATCGGGAACCCTAATGACAGCCGAGCTAAGAGGGGTAGGATTTTAGTTATCTGCCTCCCAGCTACTTGTTACTCGTTACTAACAGTAGGTACTCAGAATCTTGTATCTACGCATCTACGCAGTAGTAGAAAACGAATGGAGAGTTCTAAGCTTGCGTCCATGCATAGATGCATACCCCATAGAAATAACTTTCTTCGTAAGAATGTAAACCCTTCACATAACAAGACAAGAGTGAATCGTTCTATGTCTAACACGGGAATGAATTGATGAACACTGCAGTAGTGACCTTTTATACTGTCAGGCCACCAGCCACCTGTTCATAGGTTGGTATCATCTACCTGCAAACTTGCATGGACCAAGCAAAGACCACTCCAAGCAAAACATTGCTTATCGTTTTCTAGATTTAGTAACTCATATCTCCGACATACATATAAAAACTATAATATGTATGTGTCAACCATTCAGCAACCCATTATCTCGATTAAATCGTTAATAATAGCTCCAAACTTTGGTATTAGGTACTATTCGTCATCTATTTACAAAGTATTCCTACATGGATACCTATAAAACAATTTGTACCTAGCACAGACGTTGATACAAGAACAGACGAGCCGATGAACTTTCGATACTCAGCAGATTGAAACCTATGTTTTGGCTATGCATATACAGGGTGGTCCAAACCTTGACGTCAAAAAAATTTTTTTTTAGATTCCTCACGTCATGGGCTATCAGAATATACCCCATGTATGTTAGCCGATTTTTTGTAGTTTTCGAGTTATGAATTTTT
>JALPQI010020990.1:0-16181 GCA_025490895.1 Thaumatotibia leucotreta
TTGACTTCTCTTTTGGAAAGATTCTTTGTAGGTAAAATCGCCAGCTTCCTCATTCAGTTTCACAGTTTTATTGCCGTCACTGATCAAACTGGATTAGTACAAAGAAGACTACTTAGTATTTATGTAGTCATCCGCATTGTTAACTTGGTTTTTTCCTGAAGTACGTTTTGTTTGGCGTCGTGGAAATGAGCACTTTGTTTTGTTGTGTGTGCTAGACTTTTTCCAATTCTGAAACAAAGCTTTGAAAAACATTAATGTCGTGTTATCTGTCCGTTTTCCTCTAGAGTTTAGTCACTAAGTCAGACTGCCTGTTTGTTTAATAATGGAATAATACTGACGGTGTATACATCACATGTAAGGTTGTACTATATTTTACTCGAATGCACTATATAATATACAAAACCAATATAGTACGTAAAATACTTCATTTTTATTACATCTTCAGCGGCTTTAATTTTGTGAGTGTTTGGAATTTCGAAACGGACCGAATTCGCGTAATTCGCGCCAACTAAACTTTGACTCTCAATCTGACACTGACAATTTAAATAGATGTACTATTTTTTTTACTCACTTTCCCTGTAAGTTTTACTATATTTTTTTAACATTTTCATAAAAATAGTATTTGGCCTTTAAAAAAAGGTGGCAACCCTAATCACATGTTTGAATTAGGTACCTACTATTTGATTATTTACATAATAATACCAAATTTATGTAGGTATACCTACCTATTATACAATAATATCCACAATACTTATGAATGATATTTAATACATTTCGTACCTATTTGCCTTTTTAAATAAGCAAATAAATAACCTACCACTTTTGTGTGTTTACCATCAGTTCTATAGTATAGGGCACTCTCTATAATTGTAATGTCTTCCTAAATTAAGATGATTGTCATAGGTATGCTAAAACAATTGTGATGCTTACCAATTGTGATGTTGGTATCCATTGTGAGTTGAATTGGGACGAATTTAAAGTTCAAAAGGTTCAAACCACGATAAACGTTTATTTTTATATATCTAAGTCACATCCATCTATTATACCGACAACAACTACAAAAACACTAAATACATAACTTATGTACATGTTTAAATAAACGAGATTCGGTTGAGAAATGCAATCCGTAAATGAGAAATAAACAAAATCTGGATATACAGGAACCTACAATGTATTTTTAAGAGACTTAAAAAAAAGGAGGAGGTTCTCAATTCGACTCATTTTTTTTGTATGTATGTACCTATGTTAGGTACCTACCCGATATCTAAGAGAATCGTGAACCGATTTTTTTTTGTGATTGAACGTGTATTACATAACCCCGAACCCCGAGATGGTCCCGTTAGCACCAAGTTAGGGTCTGATAATGGGCTCTTGGAGAAATCGAGGGATCTATTCAAATGTTATAGGTGTGTGTAGGTATGGCGCTTTTGGTAGTTTTCATTAATTTATAAGAATTTGCATTCAGAAAGTAGGATTCGATGATAGGAAACCAGTAATGGAAACCACAGATGATAGGATCTTGAAGAAATCGGTTGAAGTTGGTTGTTTTTAAATTTTAAATTTGGTGATTATTATTGTCGAGTTCAAACTACTTCAAACGGAAACACTACGCTTGCTAGGTCAATTATTATTTAAGTAAGTAGTTACCAAAGAATTGTGTTTAGGTAGTTGGATAGGTATGTAAATATGACAAATATTTGTCATAAATTACTTAAATTATAATTAATATAAATTTGCCAGCCTCCGTAGCCTAGTTGGTAGTGACCCTGCCTACGAAGCTGGAGGTTCCGGGTTCGAATCCCGGCGAGGGCATTATTTGTGTATTTATTTATCACAAATATTTGTTCCTTGGTCATGGCTGTCTATGTATTTTAAGTATCTATATGTATCTGTCTATTATATATATCGTCGACTGGTACCCACATCACAAGCCTTAATTGAGCTTACCGTGGGACTAGGTCGATTTGTGTGAGATGTCCCAAGATATTTATTTATTTATTTATTTATTTAAATTACAAATTAAATGTAGGTAATAACGCTTCAAATTCGTGTTTCAAAACGCTCACCCTGTAAAGTCTGTTAATAGATTGAACAGACTATAAGTACTCCTATCGGTACAAAAACATTTTATTACACACTTTAATACTCATTGGCCCCTAAAATTATGACACGATTTGGCAGTCAGATGCAAACCAAACCAATCTTGGTATAGTGCGCAGCGCTGTTCTCTGAACACTAAATCATAACATTATGTAAATGTAATAACTAGGAATGGCGGATTATGGGGAGGGTGAGAGCGTTCAACTGTTAAGTGATTTGTTTTTTATGATTTTGGTATTATGGGAAAATGTTATCATTTTATTACTAAATGTTATCGTTTATTATGCCTAATAAGCAGTGTAATCGAACAGATGAGAAACCAACTAATTACTAGAATAGCGAAGCGAATATACGAAGCGATATCTTGGAATTGATTTTAGAAAATATCCCTGTCGTATTTCCTACGTAGATAAACTACGTACTTATTTGTTTTTTCCTATTGGGGAAATACCTATGCAGCTATATTAAGAGCACATAATATTATTTCCGCATTCATGTGACGGTTTGAAAGAACCTATGTATATTTATATATTATTATGTCATACAGTACTAATATAATATATCAGCCATCTATCATCATAAGTCCTTGTTAAACTTGTAAGGCCTAGTCGCACGGTCTAGGGTTAAACAATTAACATGGGGTTAAGTCCCTACATTTTTGATAGTACTAACCGTTTAAAACCTCATGTTTTAGCTGCATATATGTGTAACCATGGTTTATATACGAGTAGGGGAAATACGCTATGAATCGGACGAGTTATGGAACGAACACTATTTGATCTCTTTAAAAAATCTGAACGAACATATTCTTTTTTTGTCATTGGCAACACTGATGACCATAGGCATTATCTGTGGTCAACAGTGATACCAATGACCAAAAAAGAATATGTTAGTTCAGATTTTTTAAAGAGATCAATATTAGTGTCCATTCCATAAGCGTTTAATTGCGTATTCCCCTTAATACCTTAAGATATTTAATCAGTTTAATAGCATTTATTCGAGATATCGTGAAATTATATACCTACCGAACTCTTTGAAGTCCTATCGAATATTGACGAATTTAGTAGAAGGTGTAAATAGGTATATAATAATATATGCACGCATACAATACAAAATATTTTATGAAATTTTATGTCTAGGTGACAACAATTGACGCAGGACTTGTTCTATATTTCGGAGCCAAGGTTAGGAACACCCATGACAATCAAGACAATATGTTTTGTGAATAGATAACGGTCATTCTCCAGATTTGTGCTATAATCCTAATTAACACGTCGCTTTTTTTCTACTTACTTTTGAATGAATATCTTTACAAACATAGTAACATATTGATCGTAGAAACTTAAATATCTATGCGTCACTTAGTAATTATGAAAGGATAATTATTTAAAAAACAATTACAATTTATGTGACGTGTGAATTAGAAAAAGGACGTGTTAATTAGAACATTACACTTTTGGAGGGCGCGTGAATTATGAAAACGACGCGTTAATTATAATATTTTAGATATTGCTTGACGTGTGAATTAGAAAAAAAAAGTTACAAACTGACATTTCATTCCATATTCCAGAAAACATTATTTACGTAGATATAAGTAGTGAGTTTTTATCGATAGATATCACTTATTCCATATATTGTATAACCAATTTCTAATTAACGCGTTCATTTTTGACGCGTGAATTAGACGCGTTATTTAGGTTTTCTTGAAAAATAAAAAATATCTTGTTATTCGTACATGCAATATACTACAGAATGTAATATGTATTGAACAATGCGATTTTTAATGTATACTGTAATTCTCGGCGCAATAGAGTTACTAGTTGAATTTTAAAATGTGAACGTGTTAATTAGAAATTTTGTGAACCAAGCCGCGTGAATTAGAGACATAGATTCATAGTCTCCTTCCGGAACACAACTTTCACGACCATCCCACACAGGACTCTGGACACGACTGTGGGCTAGACCGAAATGCGATAGTGAGGTCCGTATCTACGTTCAGAGTGCTCGTATGACAACGACTAGATGTGACGCGTCAATTAGGATAGGTTTCGAGACAAAGTGTTGATCGTTGATATCTTAGTCATATAGTACTTTATTCATTTGATATTTTTTTTACCATTAAAAGGTATTTTGTTTTGTTCAAAGAACTAGCTTTAGTTGGCGTTTCTTCATGTATATCGTAAGGAGAAATTAATTTGTTAGTGAATCGGGTAGTGGGACGCGACGTGTGAATTAGGAGAATTACCCTTTACGTATTTTTTTCTACCCTTTGTGTTTAATATACGTACATGAAAATTCATGTACAGCTGAAAACGAATACAGTCTATGCTCAAAAAATATAATATATGATAAAACTTATAGTTTAATATTTTTAAAGAGCGAAGACATGTAAAAATGCACGCCTGGAGAATGACCGATAAACAAGACTATTTATAGGGCAGCGAAGGGTCAAGCCACAGCACAAGTGATTCAGTGCCTGATCAAAGGTGGGGTCGACCGTCGGCACGGGTGACTAGCGCCTATCCAACATGTTTCATCTATGTCGTGCTATGTCCAGCGGCAGGGGCGTTTAAAATAGCTATCGATTAAATTGTTCACAATAAAAGATTTCCGAAAACGTTCACTTTGAGTACGCATTATTTTTATTCGTAACTAGCGACCCCTGGTTTGGCACGGATACAATACCGATACTAAAGCCTTCCTCTTGAATTACCTATAAAGATATTAAAAACCGCTTCAAAATCCGTTAAGCAAGTAGTTTTAAAGATTTAAGGATAGGTACGGTACATAGGGACGGACAGACGGCGACAACAACTTTGATTTATACTATGTAGTGATGAATACAAGATCTGCATTCAGGTACCTATATAGGCATACACATTTTAGGTAAATAGTAAGTAGTACTCTTTGTTGTCGTGTCTAATGTAATGATGACGAGTCGTCAAACTATTTTGTATAAGGAACATCACTGAACATGGAACGCTTTAATGTGACTAGTATAAAGCGAAAGAAGGCTTTGAAAATTTTACAGAAAATAAATAATAATAAGAATATGACAGTGCGAGCCCAAATTAGAAGAACATGAACGCTATGTACATATATGATAAGGATACCTGTGGTCTCTATAATCTCTGTCCAAGTTTCAGACGAGACGAAAAAAGATTTACTGAATTATTTTGTTAAGTAAAAATGTGTGATTCCAGGCCTCCAGTATCATTGGCTATGGCGCTATCTCCGCAGCGGTACCCACTGCTGTCACCCCACTACCCACCGCTGCCGCCACCCCAGCCGCAGCCAGACTCATCACGCGACCACGAGGAGAGGCACCACTCTGACAGCGACGGTGAGTCCCTGCAGTATCCTTACAATATATTTGGTCACTATCACTACCCCAACTCTTCCCGTGGGTGATGTAAGAATCTATTAAGGTATTGGATTGTCACTGATCCTAATGCGTCCATACACATAGATAGTAGGAGAGGTCCAGCGCTAGACTGAAAAATGTTGATGATGATGTGATACTTATATTATATTAGGTTGCCGCTGCTATCTCGTCACTTGAATTTCTTCCCATTATAAAGTACATATTAGAATTGAAGTAGGTACAACTATTTTGTTTGTTTTGACCTTTAACTGGCATCATAAAGGCACGAACTCCCGACACATCTCAAATAAACATTTGCAATCATTAATTCATTATTATAATGTCGTAGCAATATAGTTGGTAGCAAAAGTGTCAAAAATAGGTTTTTAACCTGTTGATTTTTGGGGTAGCTAAATTATATACCTACATATAAATTACCAAGTAAGTTGGTAACTTTGCATTATTTATTTATTATATTTATTAACATTAAAATATACATTAACATAAATTCAAAGTCCCACAAAACAGTTTTCACGGTTTGACTGTTCGCTTACGATATATTATATTGAACATAAATACCTACATAAAGAAAATGTAGAAAGATGTTAAGGGAATCCAAATGAATACAATTTAAAGATTACCACCACTCATTCGACCTTTGGTAAAAACGAAGAGGGAAATTACCGATTGCTAACAGGGTTTCACTTGAATTAGGTACCTATATACCTACTCACTTTTAAAATTCCCATGTCATTTGCGTTTGTCAGGGTAAGACAATGGAGTAACTGCGAGACAACAAATGCGTGAAATGCAAGTCATGTAGTCAAGTGTAATAAAAAGTAGGTACAGTCGATCAAAGATATCATTACGGTTTAAGTGCCAAAAATATATTTACACGATCTTAATGTCAAGGAAATAAAGTCGTGTAAATATATTGGGTGCCCGTCTCTTCGCATAATGTTCATTGTGCAGAAAATGTTTTGACCGAAACATTTGGCATATTGTTGAATGGCATAATAATCGTTTCGCCGAATTATTTTTATGCATACACAAATAGAAGTCCTAAAGTATGTTTTTCCGAATATTCGTAAGTCGACTTTTAAATTATCTAAAATGTAAAATTACTAATTTTGATTGTCATAAAAAATATTTCGCATTATTATTAGATTAGCTAAAATAACAGCACTATTCTTTTAAACTAACTTAAACTACATCAATATTAAGTTAAGTTGTCACGTCTATCAAATGAAATTAGCTGTTTGTAGATAACCTGATTGCAGAAAAACGAGAGGGGCAGGACCGATACGGTTAAGTTAGGTTAAAACATTTTACAAAACAAATACTAGGCCTGCTTCAGCTGCTAAGGGAAAGACCAAATAAGGGGGGGGCGGGGGCGGAGCCCCCCACAAGGGGGGCTCGGGGGGCGAAGCCCCCCGCACGAAAAAAAAAACATTACAAAATCATGTCATTAACCTGGATAGGTTCGTTAGGTATCTTTTGTCCCTTAGACTTGGGCGCCACCGATCCTGACTAGGGAATGCAATACCCGGCCCTTTTTGGTACCCGGGTATTACCCGACTTTGCGATTTAATACCCGGGTACCCGGGTAGTACCCGGTCTTCGACCAAAATAGCATAAAGTATTGATTTCTGTGTTTTGAAAGGTAATTATTAATGAAATGCTCTTTAGATGAACAGAATTTACATTTAATTTGTGAAAATAATAATTGCAAAACGAATTTTACAAATTTCACAACTTGTATATAAAAAATCTCAGTAAATGACAATATTAAATAAAAAAGATCAGTTCCTAATAGACATGTGCGCCGCGCCGCCGCCGCCGATGATTTTTCCACGCCGCTGCCGCCGATGATTTTCACCGGCGTGAAATCGGCGTGTCAAAAGTTTAATTTTCCGCTCAAGTCAAATAATTTAAATATCCCTAGTGAAATAAACCGCCCTGGGTGGTAAATTGTAAGCCTTTTATTGGAAAGAACTAAAACAGGTTAACAACAAGGTGCCAGACGACGACGGAATCAGAGAGCTTCTGAGAGCGGGTGGACCGATGGTATTTAAAGTCCTCTAGAAGCTCGTTAATTTGTTCGAGGGCAAAACGCCTAAAGCATGAAATTCATGCAAAAGAGGCCATCTGGTGCTGTTCTTAAAAAAGGTGATAACAGCCTTTTGAAGAAGGGTAGTCATGATTATAAACTGTTTTCAAGGATCATCATCACAAACCGTTTAGAACGCATACTTGATGACTTCTAGCCTCCCGAATATAATGGATTACGAAGGGACCATATATAGTATCTATAGAGACATAGACGGTGATATGGATGTGTCCTTACGCTGCGGCAAAACATACAAAAGATAGAAGAGTATAATTTGCCACTAAGTGTTTGTGGACGATGAAAAAGCCTTCAATTAGCCGCATGCAGATGTGGGCGCTGCTTGGGTCATTAGTGATGACTATCTGTATGTCGACGTTGAATCAATGTTGGTTACCAGTGATGACCACGGTGCTGAAACGTGGGTCACTCACTCTCGGATACATCTCAAAACTCAAAGTCCCTCGTTCAGAGTTTCTCTGCTTAATCGAATCTGTAATTAGGAGACCTGGAGACGCACTAAAGTCACCGACATAGCCATCCAGAGTATGCTGAAATAGCAATAGGCAGGCCACATTGGCCACAGGAGAGCAGGAGCCGATGGGGTCGAAAAGTGCTCGTAAGCAGACAGTTTTGCAGCGTAGGATTTGCACCCACAAGATGGACATACGATGCGACGGTATGAAGGTAGCAGGGCGGGAGTCTCGAACCTGGATGCAACAGGGGAGACTGATGTTCAACATTGAACGTCTTATGACGTCTTATGAGATGATGATGTCAACTGACGTTTGAAACATTGAAAATTTAATTTCAAAATCATATTAAAAACATACTTTGCACGAACAACTCCGGACAATATCCGACGCCTTCAGCATTGTTTTCAGTTGGCGTTTACAAATGAAGTTACACCATATAGGAAATGTATCTTCGCGTCGTCTGTCTCAACCTCACTGACTTCAGGTGCAAATGCAAATTATTAACAATCGAATGCCACAGCCAGGGTGAGGAGTAAAGGGCGTAGAACTAGTAACATATGCACTGTCGTTGTTGTTTATCTTCTTATCGCTACCTACCTGAGCGGCGGGCAGCGGCGAAAACAAAAGGGTTGAAATGAAATGTCTCACCCGTTCGATATGCATTTGAAAATATCGATTTAAGTGTAAAATAAGTGAGGGCTAGATGATAATACAAATAGTTATAAGTGCCATAACGCTTTAACTCTTATGTTAGGGTTTCGGTCGTAACATTATTTTTCAAATTTTACTTAACTTTTACATTTTTCAATATATTTTTTTATTTCGGGTAAAACCCGGGTATAAGATGAAAACCCGGGTTTTACCCGACCCCAAATATTGTCGGGTACCCGGGTACCCGGGTTTTCGGGTACCCGGGTTGCATTCCCTAATCCTGACCTCACTGGCCGCCACGAGGGCGCCTCCGATCCCGACCTCACTGGCCGCACATGGGCGCCACCGATCCTGCCCTCATTGGCCGCCACATGGGCGCCACCGATCCTGATCTCACTGGCCGCCACCTAGGCGCCACCGATCCCGACCTCACTGGCCGCCACATGGGCGCCACCGGTCCTGATCTCACTGGCCGCCACGGGGGCGCCTCCGATCCCGACCTCACTGGCCGCCACGACGGTGCCACCGGGGTGGGGATCCCACTGGCTGCCATGTTGGTGCCACCGGGCCTGACGTCGCTAGCTGTCACGGGGACGCCATCGGTCCCGACGCTGGCCGCCACCGGTCCCGACGTTACTGAACGCCACGTGAGCGCCACCGGCCCTGACCTCACTGACGCCATGTCGGTGCCGCCGGCCCCGACGTCACTAGCTGCCACGTGGGCACCACCCGTCCTGAGCTCACTGCTCGCCACGTGGGTGCCACAGGTACTAAAGTCATTGAGTGCCATGCCGGCACCACCGATCCCGTGTTTTGACGGGGTGTGACTACGATGCTACCGATCCCGACCTCACTGGGTGCCACCGGTCCTCGCCTCATTGGCTGCCGCAACCACGCCACCGGTCCCGACTTCACTAGTCGTCGCGACGGCACCATCGGTATTGAATGATGACATTACAGGTAATAATACTGCCGTTCGATGCTGATGCTGATGTTGTCCAGGCATGGCGGTATAACCCACCTCAATGTTGCTGCCGATCACGAAACCGCTACATTCACGCGACCACCGCAATGGCGCTACAAGTCACAATACAATTGGTCCGATGAAGTTCATTGTGCAACTACAGTGGCCCGCAAAGCCGATACAATGACGCCACGATAACGCCTCGCTGCCGGCTGCCAACTGGCCGGATGACGCCACCGCCCGCGATATTCGCCATACGGTGGAAGCTCTGCCCAACGCGAAAGCGCCAACGACTCTTGTCAGTTTGGCCCCCCCCATATCACGTAAGTAACCAAGCTGATGCCGGCAACCACCCTGGCGCCGCCTGCCGAGCGGAAGCATTGCAAACCACAGTCTGGTGCTCCTGCTTCGGGTGTCCCTGATAGACATACACGTGCCTACTGCAGCTGGGGGGATTGCAGATCCCTCGTTCTCGATCGAGGATCCGTTGTAGTGGCTGACCGAGTCACAAGGAACTGCGTCCTATTGTTCTATAGGAAATCTGTACGTTGTATCTATATTCAAATACTACCTGCAGTCTCCCACGATCCAATACAGCAGAAGCAGGAAAACTTAGTGCACCAAACCGAAGACCTGTTCGACAATGAATGGAATCTGTAACGTAATATCTCATGTTATTCTACAAATGTTTGATCAGCCCCGGATTCCTCAGACACTCAAATCCGCGGGCCTGCTTTCTGAAAACTGATGGTATTGACAAGGTTTGGAAACAGATTTCTTATAATCTCTCTACTCGCACTCGTTCTCCAACAATACGGGTTCCTCCTCATAAAACGGACCATTTCTCCGAGGGCAATAAACAAATTTGGGATAAAAATCCCCCGGTCGTAAGCGAGCTCGAGATACAGCTGCTCGAGGAAAGAGGCCATGGAGAGATAGCTCGAAACACCGGTATACTCGTCACAGAATATAAATTCTTCGTTTTTTATCTAAGCGTATTGTCATTTCCCGGTGCTATCCCTACACAGATTATTCTTTCCCAGAGCCGATTAAAGGTCTCCCATATTAATAGCTGAACTTACTTACTCCTCTAGCGCAACGACCCAAAGAAAGTCCTGGTCCCCAACACGACTGTTCACCTCTGACTCCGGTCCTGGGCAGTTTTAGTATACTTAATATTATTTGTAAGTAAACAATTGGATACGTCCGTGACTGCTTCCACATGATACATTTCTGACCAACGTTTGATCACCTATCAAGACTATTTCCTGATAGCAATCCAGTCGAAAAAGGAGTACAGATTACCAGATCGACCCCCATCAACCTAGGTTAGCAAATATACTACCTGAAATACGTTACAACCCTTACTCAAACCATAGCCACAACGTTTGCGTCCTGCAGGGAAAATAAGGTAAATGATTAGTTGCGAGACAGTGTCTCGCGTCCAACGCCGTGCGCTCCTAGACGGACTCAACCTTACGAACTTGGGCGTCCATGGAGGCTGGTTGCACTATCGCAGGCCCTAACACTGCTTCGGGCGATTACAGAGTCCCATGCCAGCGCCCATCTCATCTGCCAACCGGACTCTTGAGGGAATCTCCCATGGTGGATTAAGAACGTAATAAAATACGTTCATATCGAGGTAAGAAGGAAACACTATATTGAGTATATTGATCAACGCACCGCATTCTCAGTCGGTCCTCAACAGGAAGCCGGTGCGTGGTCTCCAACAGGGAACAAAAAAAAAAAAAAAACTACTCTTTAAAACTTAAGGAGAACCTGAGGAGATCGATAGTTAGTATGATTATTAGTTACAACGACCAACGCAGAAAGTATTGGCATCAGGGAATTGCCTACGCACTACAGGTTCACAACTTACGGAACCAGTTCGGTTCATATACCTACAGGTCGGTACTTTTAGAAAGTCGACGGACGAGCTAGGGGACTCTGCGCCCCCGAGCGGCACCAGCGCCCGGAGGCCACTGAGCAGATCTTCACCCGCTAGGGTACCCCGTCCATCGACCTGTTCGCTCACCTCAAACGCCCACGTGCCACAGTATGCCTCGGTCTACTGGCCCTAACTGAACGCACGATGCGTTTAGGTAAGCGGAACGCTACTACACCGACGCTGACTGACCAGATCAAAAGAAAAGTCTGCTGGTGTTCCGTTGGCGTTTCTCCAAAGTAAAAACAGGTACGCCCATATGGAAAATAGTCATCGTCGTACGCTAAAAATAACATCGTCTGCCAGCTATCTCATCAAATCAAGTAACGAAAATATCCTCACATATTTTATCGCATTTAGCGTAGCGAACGATAATCTCTGATTAATATTATTTGTAAAGTATTTATTTGGCGAAACCTTCGCCTTCAAGGTGCCTGTTTGATTAAACGCTTAAAGAATACTAGTTTTAATCTGAACAGCTGTACGACATCAGAGAGAAACCCACATATGGAATGTTAATACCGAGTCTAGAGTCCATGACCTTACACTATACTGTATTATACGTAGACAATTATTCTAATAATTCTCACTTAATTATTTTCTGTCTGAAATTCCGTTCTAAATTCGATAACATCAAAATATGAATTATTATTATTATTCGACGGTATTCTGGACGTGTCTATTCGTATAAATTACCGAAAATATTATGTGAAACTTATGTGTAAAATCTGCGGATAAGTAAGTCCTATATATAATCTGCGGATATCTACTCTACCTAACCGAAAAGCCTCGTTTGAGCCTATTCTTAACCTCTGAATGCAAAGCGATGCATCATATATTCTTAATTTTATTGACTACACGTCAAAATTCATTGGTTGTTTTAGGGCAGTAGAGCCCTAACATTTCTGCACCCGCTGACTCGCCACCAGGAGATAATAGACAGGTCTCACATCCTGAAGATATCCGAAGTCGAACGGAACACATAATATGAAATTTTACCTTCCAATAAAATTATTATTATGTTTCCTAGACTTCGGATATCTGGATAATGCCTTCCTGGTGGCAATATTTTATCAACCTTTACATTCTCCTCAACAATGAAATGGCGGCGAGTCGCCGGGTGCGAGCTGGTTGGTTACATTACAGGAAGCTGTCTGGGCGGAAACTACGTCACAGCGGCGCGCTACGGGCTGTGGAGCGGCTTCATAGACGCTAGCGGCATCTATCGGTCATTGGGAGACGCTACGCTCTCACATCCTGAAGATATCCGAAGTCTAGGAAACATAATAATAATTTTATTGGAAGGTAAAATTTCATATTATTGCAACATAAAATATATAAATAAAATATAAACATGCTAAAAAGTCATTACCATCATCGATCAGAACCTAGATTTACAGATTTGAGAGCGAATTACATAACTATTATAAGTACTACTTTGATTCATCTTCTTAATTTAGATGAAGTATTTATAAGGGAATGAAAGTTTAGTGGTTTAACAGTTTTAACACTGAATATTTATATTCACTGCAACAAAATCTTTTTGTAAAGAAAAAAAAATCATTACCATAAACATTGTTTGCAGCAGAGATTATTTAGTTTAAGTAGATATATCAGCACCATACATTAAAATGCATCCACCTGAAATCTTGTCACTACTAGACGGCGCCACGGTTGATCTTTGTTGTTCGTGAGCATTGTACAGATGGCTCTGAAACAGTATATACGCTACCTTTGTTGTTCGTCCATTGGGCACAGATGGCTCTTAAACGGTATACACTACCTTGCCACGAACGAAACGCATGATCACTTGCAACACATAAGCATATTTCGCCTTACCACAGTATAGGGAGGTTGGTATTGTGGTTCATGCGTTCGGCTGTGAAGCAGTGGTACCAGGTTCAAATCCTAACTATTCGCGCTGAAAATGTTCTTTTGTTTCTTTTTTTTCAAACTTTGTTTTTTTATTTTTTTGTTTTTTGTTGCGCATAATCTTTGATTTTGTAAAAACAGTGTTTTACAAAGTGCAAACGGGCGGGTTTTTATTTTGTTGTCGTTTTTTAAAATTTTCCATATATGGACTTTTTTAATTTTTTTCTACTCAGAATCACGAGCTCTTTCGTTTCGTTTTATAGTTATACAAAGTGATCATAGATCCGATAGATACATACATACATACAGGGTGTTACATATATAATTATACAGGGTGAAAATGAGTATACAGACGAACTTGAAGCGTGAAGAGTGTACTTAGGTACCTAGTACGCATCAGTATTGCGATACAGCGAGGAAATGCCGCCAGCATCCTCGGTACAATGCTACAAGGGCCAATCTTAGATATAGGTTAGGTTAAGTAGATTAGTTAGATTTAATCTATGTACATAAATTGTAGTTTTGAAAATAAATATATTTAAAAAAAAGTTATTCCTGAAAGAGTTGGGTTATACTCGTTTCTGACTAATTCGCATACGTTAAATACAATTTTCGGGTCCATTATGAGATCCAAGATGGCAGCATCTTATTTTTGCAATTTTCATCATTATACTCGTTTCTGACTAATTCGCATAGGTACGTGGAATACGATTTTCGGGTCCATTCTAAGATCCAAGATGGCGGGAACTTTTTTTTGTAATTTTCATCATTATACTTTTTTCTGACTAATTCGCATACGTAGAATACGATTTTCGGGTCCATTCTGAGATCCAAGATGGCAGGTACTTTTTTTTGCAATTTTCATCATTATACTCGTTTCTGACTAATTCGCATAGGTACGTTGAATACAATTTTCGGGTCCATTATGAGATCCAAGATGGCAGGAACTTTTTTTTTGCAATTTTCATCATTATACTCGTTTCCGAATAATTCGCATACGTGGAATACGATTTCCGGGTCCATTCTAAAATCCAAGATGGCGGGAACTTTTTTTTTGCAATTGTCATCATTATACTCGTTTCCGACTAATTCGCATACGTGGAATACGATTTCAGAGTCCATTCTAAAATCCAAGATAGCGAAACCTTTTTTTTGCAATTTTCATCATTATACTCGTTTCTGGCTAATTCGCATACGTGGAATATCTTTTTTGGTTCCATTCTAAGATCCAAGATGGCGGGACCTTTTTTTTTGCAATTTTCATCATTATACTCGTTTCCGACTAATTCTCATAAGTGGAATACGATTTCCGAGTCCATTATGAGATCCAAGATGGCAGCAACTTATTTTTGCAATTTTCATCATTATACTCGTTTCTGACTAATTCGCCTACGTGGAATACGATTTCTTGGTCCATTCTAAAATCCAAGATGGCGGGAACTTTTTTTAAAATTTTCATCTTTATACTCGTTTCTGACTAATTCGCATGCGTGGAATACGATTTTCGGGTCCATTCTAAGATTCAAGATGGCGGGAACTTTTTATTTTGCAATTTTCATCATTATACTCGTTTCCGACTAATTCGCATACGTGAAATACGATTTTCGGGTCCATTCTGAGATCCAAGATGGCAGGTACTGTTTTTTGCAATTTTCATCATTATACTCGTTTCTGACTAATTCGCATACGTTGAATACAATTTTCGGGTCCAATATGAGATCCAAGATGGCGGCAACTTATTTTTGCAATTTTCATCATTATACTCGTTTCTGACTAATTCGCATACGTGGAATACGATTTCAGAGTCCATTCTAAAATCCAAGATAGCGAAACCTTTTTTTTGCAATTTTCATCATTATACTCGTTTCTGGCTAATTCGCATACGTGGAATATCTTTTTTGGTTCCATTCTAAGATCCAAGATGGCGGGACCTTTTTTTTGCAATTTTCATCATTATACTCGTTTCCGACTAATTCTCATAAGTGGAATACGATTTCCAAGTCCATTCTCAAATCCAAGATGGCGGGAACTTTTTTTTGCAATTTTCAACATTATACGCGTTTCTTACTAATTTGCATACGTGGAATAACATTTTTGGGTCCATTCTAAGATCCAAGATGGCGGAAACTTTTTTTTTGCAATTTTCATTATTATACTCGTTTCCGACTAATTCGCATACGTGGAATACGATTCCCGAGTCCATTCTAAAATCCAAGATGGCGGGAACTTTTTTTTGCAATTTTCATCATTGTACTCGTTTCTAATTTGCATACGTGTAATACGATTTCCGGGTCCATTCTAAGATCCAAGATGGCGGCTACTTTTTTGTAATTTTCATCATTATACTCGTTTATGACTAATTCGCATACGTGCAATACGATTTCCGGGTCCATTCTGAGATCCAAGATGGCGGGAATATTTTTCTTGCAATTTTCATCATTATACTCGTTTCTGACTAATTCGCATACGATTTTGGGGTCCATTCTGAGATCCAAGATGGCGGGAACTTTTTTTTGTAATTTTTATCATTGTACTTGTTTTCGACTAATTTACAAACGTGGAACCCGAATTTAGGGCGAATTTAAGATCCAAGGTTATTTACGTATATGTATTGGAAATGGAGTATCTTTAATGATAAAAACTGCCCAAAAAAGTACATCAATTGCAAGATGCGAAATGGCGGCATCTTTTTTGAACTTTTG
>JALPQI010020991.1:0-25812 GCA_025490895.1 Thaumatotibia leucotreta
AATACATTTTTGCATCCAATTGTCTAGTAGCACTGACTTTATTACTTTTTTATAGTGTTTTTTTATTGACTCTCTCAATATTGATGTTATTGATTATGCACCTATGTGATTGATTTTTGCAAATGAACAAAGAGTATTACAAATAACTGCAACAAAATGTGACCTCTGGTTAATGTCCATGCAGTAGAATGCATTGAATAAATGTAATAAAACTCAATTTATTATCATATTATGTAGCTAAAGTCTTAGATCTTTCATAACATTCTACAAATATTGACAATAAACTGAGGTTTAAATGGCGAAAAATCAAACACATTATTGCATTACAAAAGTATTGACATCCTATCATTGCAATAATCCAAGCTATCAGTGAATATAATTACATAGGGGTTGAATATTAATATTAAAAACCCCAATGTAATTACATTCAATGGTTGAATATTAATATTCAACCCCTATGAGAGTGCCATCATCAGGCATATCGCATTGCTGAGATAACAGGGTCTATCTATTATCAGTATGGATAGAAATCTGGAAAACATTATTGGAATGCCTTATTACTATTAGACAGAATTATTGCAAACCTAGGTATTTTTTTTTTTTATTTTTATGTTGGCACAACAAAGTGGCTCCACTCCACCTGATCGTAAGTGAAAAGTAGAGCCCAAATCGCGGCGGCAACGAACAGGAGACAATCAGTAACCTGTTAGTTGCCACCGCCTTGCTGGCCCGCTAGATGCTTCTTCACGCTTCGTTTAAAGGGTCCCAACTTATAGGTATGCGGAAAAACATGTGCCGGTAAAGAATTCCACTTTTTTATAGTTCGGCATATGAAGGAATTGCCGAATTTCTTAGTACGTGTGGGAATATTTTCCACGGTGAAGGAGTGACACCGCAAACCGGCACGTGTGGTTTTATAACGGAAAGGGGAGGGCGGGATGAGGGAAAATAACTCTTCAGAACACTCACCATGATACAGGCGATAAAAAACGCTCAGAGAACCAATGTCCCTACGTAGCTGAAGGGGTTCAAGGTGCCTGGTAACCTTAGAGTCGCCTATAATACGGACTGCCCGCCGCTGCATCCTATCGAGAGCATCGAGTAGGTACTGGGCCGACCCATCCCAAAGATGAGAGCAGTACTCCACGCAAGACCGAACTTGTGTCTTATAAAGAAGACAAAGCTGGTCGGGCGCAAAGAACCGACGCACCCTATTCAGGATGCCCAGCTTTTTTGATGCCGTGGTAATTAATGACTCGATGTATTTATTTTGATTTAGATTGCAGCATATATCCATGCCAAGCATATTCAGGCTATCTCGTAAACCAAGAGGAGTGTTCTGAAGAGTTGGAACTGGGTGGAAGGAAGACGTTTTGGTGGAGAAAGCGCGAAATTTAATAAATATATATACATTAACACTTTCATTGCCCGCAAGTGCTATGCGCTATGCTTGTAGCTGATCCTGTGATTTATCCACTTTGTAGGGAAAATGGACTCTGTGGGAGACAGAGAACTCCCCTCGGGAGTTGCCGGCACTCAATGTGTTAATAATTTAAGATAAAGATTTCAAAAATTATTAATTATTAATAATTGTTACCTACATAGTTGCTGTGACATCTGTTTCAATAGAGATTTTATGATAAAAGATATTTTAAAATCATTAATCTTTCCACTGCTATCTAATTTTGGTACATTTTTTAAGTTCCGTCCATCATTGTCTCTCTTTCTCAATGTTTTTACTTTTGGCACCATAAGAGATGTTGGTAAGCATGGTGTATAATCACTAAAATAGGAGTATTTCAACCTAACCGCATGGCACCGAAGATTTTTTTACCTGTCTTTGATGTTGATCCCTTGCAAAATTATGCAATATCATGAGTACCTATCATGAATATTATGCATGACACAAAATTTGAGTCCTTTAGTTTCTTTAAAGGACTTCAATAATAATGTATAGTTAATGTCAAATCTTTGATGTCGACTGTACCATACCAATCAATTCATAGTGGTTGACCTCAAAAGTTAATTGTTTCAGACAAAATATAGCAACTTCCTGGGTTGATATGTATAGTGTATACATTAATGTTCTTACCTTTATTTTGTTTTCTAGTATGTGTACCTTAAAGGTAAATATTCCCATACCAGACACTCTGTATAAATATTTGTTTAAGAAACATGTTTTAGGTCTTCTGTTATCGCCAGTGGCGCGAGGTGTTGGTATCTAGTTATCTACAATTGAAAGCTGATGAGCCATAAGATTCATAGATAAACATAGGTAAATTTTATGAATCACGTCTGGTTTGATTAGATTCGTCGCACTTTAGAACACTGTTTAGATAGCAGTGAAAAGGCTAGGGTCTACAAAAGTGGCCAGTCAAGGAGGTAACCCAGCAATCCAAAAAGTGAGTGACAGTAGATTGATATAAGGCAGTGGGTTTTTTGTACTGTTACTGTTGTTCTGACGACGACGTTCAAATGTTTTGTTCGCGAATGTTTGAGGGTGGTTTCTCTGACACGTCGTCGGTTACCCGCTGCCGGCGACGTTTCAGAGAAACCACCCTCATACATTCCCAAACAAGACATTCGAACGTCGTTGGCGGCGGACACGCGTCGGTCGCCGGTCGCCGGCCAGAAAGCCCACGGCCTAAGCCCCCTAGTTCCCCTAATTTTGTGCAGTTATGTAGAGCAATAACTCGGGTTTGTTACCACTACTTTTTGGCTTGTAGTTGTAGCACAGGAGGTTCTCTATGAGTTATAGCCATGCCATGAGTTGGAAAGAAACGGTTACGTTTGCGTTTCTTCCATACGTAAAGCAGTTTATTTTAAGCTCGCAGGGTGTATTGGAGTGAGCGTTCTGCATTAACGTTATGGAATATTTTAGGTATAGAGTGCGAAATGCTAACGTTAACGTTATTCTCCAACTCATGGTACCTACAGCTACTGGTGACTAGTGGTGGCTGTGTTACAAACGCCTACGTGTACTTTTACAAGTGTGAAACAAAGCAAGAGTCTGCAAACTGTCTTATCCACGTTGATATACGGTCTTATCCACAATGACCTTACGTACATGCAAAACAAAAATATAACATTAAGGGTCTGCACTTAGACTAAGTGCTCAACAAAGAAAAAAAAATCCTCATGAAATGTAAACCACCTTGAAGCTAAAACTACAAAGACTAAAGCTAGTTTTTAACTCGAATCCACGTATGGGTGAATGTTAAAATCATTTTTTTCTATTTTTTCGACTGAATCCGAAACAATTGCCGCCTGTGAGTAAAATAAAATACACGAGCCATGCGCGGGCGCGTCAGTCGTACAAATAGCGGCGCGCGCGCTGCCGTTCGTACCGCGCGCTGTCAAGCCAGATCGTTGTACGCGGGAAAGTGCTGGCTAATTAGCCAATTAGCAAAATGAATCGCGAGTCAAGAAACAGAAAGGTCGCTGATACATTTGAGAAGTATAAAATTTCTGAATGGGGAACAAGAACGGTTAGTGTCATTTTAACTTTTAAATTATGAAAACAATAACCTGCATGAGTTTAATATCTCAGCAGAGTTAACGTGTATAACAAAAGTTAATCAAACAGGAATATTTCTACTTAATTAAAAACGTTTGATAACATAACATGTGAATTTGATGTGTTAATGCCAATCGTAAGAGAACATCACTTTCACTACGCTTCCTTAATAAAAAAAAACTTTCTTTTCTGTTATAAACAAACTTAATTTGAGACGATAACAGTGACTATCAATACGAATGCGAATTGATATACCTATTGTATAATTTTTACAATCATTTTTTAGAGTACCTAGGTTGATGTCTAGTTATGTGTACGGTCCGCTCTAATAATATGTATACGATTTTGATCAATACCTTTGACATACGTTCCGAAATGTATACATATTATTAGACGTGACTGTACCATTTAACAGAGTTGGGTAAAAAGAATCCGATTACTCCTTCTGATTAGGTACTCTGTAATCTAGATTACAAAGTACCTACACATACAAATGGAATTTTCAGAAGTGCCATTTAAGTATCATAATCCTAGAAGTTTTCTTATTTATTGTATTTCTGATACTGAACAATAGGTAAATAAGAAAATTTTATGAAGTAACGTTAATTATCTTACCGGCATATACCTAGCATATTTCATTATTTTTGATATCGATCGAAAACTACGTAACGTTACTGATATTTGGGTCAAAATTCTTTTCGTTGTCTTATTTTGTGTCCCTAAAAACGTGACGCAGTGGTGATTTTTGTATGAGATGATGTTTTTTTTTTCAATTTCTGATGTATGGATTAATATGAATTGATGTATGTATGTAGTGTGAAAAGGAAATACAAGTACACCGGATTTTTTCATATACTGAGTCAAAACAGCAACTAAAAGCGTGACATAGTGGTATGAAACAAGACAACGAAAAGAATTTTGACCCATTTTCTACAATCGACTACAGTCTATTGCAATAGTACATTACGACACAAGTGCGAAAAACATGAAATTCGAAACGAGTGGCGATGTTTTAAAACATGACCGATAGGGAGTGTTTTAAATCGACACGAGTTACGAATTTCGTGTTTTGCACGTGTCTCGTACGACGTTTTTTAGGGGCGATGGCCCTCCGAAGTTTTGAACTGACGTAAAATGAAACACTTCTCGCACTAGAGCCTAAAAAGGCACCATCTGTACTAAAAAAAATATTGCAGTTAAGGGCTTTAATGAAAACGAAACAAAAACACAATTTTGTATTACGATGTTACCCATATAGTTTGTACGAGTATGATTTAGTTAAGTATTTCACTTCACATATAATGGTAACTGATTTAAGTTAAAATGAAAACTAATAACCTACATTGATATCGAAAATTTATCGATTGTGTCAATACCATTGGGAAATCAATGAAAGCCGCCATATTATCACGCAAATGATCTAACAAAATTTTGAGTAAATTAGTAATAAATAATAGTAAGTACCTTGAAATACGAGGATTCACTACAGATTTGTAGGTAATGAATCCTCATATTTCAAGTACTTACTATTATTTACACTCTGGTGTTTGCCTACCTATATCATATACCTATAGTTCCCCGTTCATTACAGTTATTGGTCATTAGGTCATTACCTTCATTCGCGATGCTTTCAACGACATTCATATTAGTTAAACCGCGATTAGTTGGTAGGTAATTACGTAATTAGTTGCCTATTATTTGTATTTTACCCTAAACTCACCCGCACATAGTAAATAATAACTATAATAAGACAAAATAAAAGATATAAGAGTAGTAAACTTTAATTGTGAAATTTACTACATAAATACACAAATTTCTGAAAGATAATCGTTAATGAACCTTCGCGTATCGCAAAACACAAAAAAGTTTAAATAAAAATAATAACATGAAAGTATCCTATGCCGTCTTTTGCCTTGTTTATGTGCTAGGTATATACGATACCTACCTGTCTTTACTTTTACCTTTATGTTGAGTCATTCTTAGAAGGACTATTTATTACCTACTAATTTTATAGCAGTATAGCAGCATACGATATTATTTTCAAAACATATTTTTCGTCAATTCGTAGGATCGATCGATATCCTTACGATCCCTCACTTTTGGCTAAAATTATTGATGACTAGATAGAGTCCATCGTATATACATGTATGTTTCTAAGTAAGTGGAAAAATGCATTTCTCATCTTATATTAATGACTTAAAGTTGTATACCTACTACACAAATATGCGCTGAACACAAGAAAAATATATAGTTTCTTTTATGTAACTACTTCGTCATATTGTTTAGGAGATGAGGAGCAGTCAATCGGCCGCCACAACATTATTTGATTATCTCTCGGTAAATGACCTGAAATCAGAGCACACATGTTACTAAAATATAGGTACTTATGATATCTACCATTTTATTTGACAATGTTTTACTTCTTGACAATTTTTGTCATGTAAAAAATATTATCGTCCTAGAACTCTTCATAGGGTCAATATTAATATCAAGGATCGGACAAACGCCCGTCATTATGAAAACAGAACCCTGTTCCATACAGTAGAGACTTCCTTATCTTATGATGTTAACATATTTTATTTAATATGATGTTTTTGTAATATCACTAACACAAAGTCTCTATTTAGGAGATCCCAATTCTTTCTTACTTGTACAAGTTGTTCATATCATGATTGTGACCAATAAACAATTTAAGTAAAATAATTTTATTTAATATGATGTTTTGTAATAACACTAAAAAAAAACCAGCATACCTCTATGACAAACTGAATTTTAATAGTCGTGCTATCAGACATGCGCCACGTCTAACATTCCCACCACATCGCACGGTTGCCTTCCGTGGCAGTTTTCGTTTTGCTGCCACCAAGTGCTGGAACGATTTGCCACCACCAATCCGAAATTGTAAAACTGTAGCCACTTTTAAAACCCATACAAAACGGTTCTTAATTGCTACGCAAAAAAGCACTCAATAGGCAATCGAGCAAATACCTACACAAAATATACATACTCACTCACATACACTCACAGCACTCACGCCACACACAAATGTATAAATACCTACTCGTATATAATAATTGTAATAAACATAATATCCTGCCTATAATTATGTTTATAATGATAGTGTAGTTTTAATTCGTATTGTATCAATTAGTTAATTTTAAATGTATACCATTAGTAATAGTCCCAATGTAACTATGCAAGGTGTCTTAGATAAATAGTGCCATCTTCTCTGTATACCTCGGGCCTCACTGAAAATCAGCGTTGCGTAGTGTGCCCTGCGGTGCCCTACGTGACAACAAGCTGAGTGAGGACCCTTTGGCACAAATTCAATATCTCTGTTTTTAATGTAATATAATTTTAAGTTATGTTTTGTGCTAATAAATTCATTTCATTTCATTCATTCATTTCATTTCATTTCATTTCATTTCATTTCATTCATTTCATTTCACTAACACAAAGTCTCTATTTAGGAGATCCCAATTCTTTCTTACTTGTACAAGTTGTTCATATCATGATTGTGACCAATAAACAATTTAAGTAAAATAATTTTATTTAATATGATGTTTTGTAATAACACTAACACAAAGTCTCTATTTAGGAGATCCCAATTCTTTCTTACTTTTACAAGTTGTTCATATCATGATTGTGACCAATAAACAATTTAAGTAAAATAATTTTATTTAATATGATGTTTTGTAATAACACTAACACAAAGTCTCTATTTAGGAGATCCCAATTCTTTCTTACTTGTACAAGTTGTTCATATCATGATTGTGACCAATAAACAATTTAAGTAAAATAATTTTATTTAATATGATGTTTTGTAATAACACTAACACAAAGTCTCTATTTAGGAGATCCCAATTCTTTCTTACTTGTACAAGTTGTTCATATCATGATTGTGACCAATAAACAATTTAAGTAAAATAATTTTATTTAATATGATGTTTTGTAATAACACTAACACAAAGTCTCTATTTAGGAGATCCCAATTCTTTCTTACTTGTACAAGTTGTTCATATCATGATTGTGACCAATAAAAAATTTAAGTAAAATAATTTTATTTGATATGATGTTTTGTAATAACACTAAAACAAAGTCTCTATTTAGGAGATCCCAATTCTTTCTTACTTGTACAAGTTGTTCATATCATGATTGTGACCATTAAACAATTTAAGTAAAATAATTAATATACCTACACGATATACCTACCTACATAATCCGTTTAAATACTTTTATTCCAATAATAATTATCGCGGTAAGGTAACCGAAGAAGATATTATACACTTAATGCATCGAAATTCAATATCAAGAATTCTTAATCGTTTATGGGTCACAAATTCACAATCATGGTGCGTACAAGTAAAGTTGCGATCCTAAATACATACGTATTGTGAATTGTGATAGTGTTATTAAAAAAATATCTTATAAAATAAAATAAGTTCGTCATAAGGTGCATTCAGAACAAGCGAACATTCGCTATTCTAACCTCCCACTCTACGAAATCCGATCGTTACACAAAACGTGATTGGTTGATTTCGTAGAGCGGGGGATAGAACAGCGAATGCTCTTTTGGTCTGAACGCACCTTTAAAACAAGGAAGTCTCTACTGTAAGGAACAGGGTTGTGTTTTCAAAATGACGGGCGTTTGTTCGATCCTTGATTAATATTAATAATCACCAAATAAAAAAAAAATAAAAAAACTGATTTCAACCGTATTTCTAATATCCCATCATCACGGTTTAAAATTGGATAATTTTTTAAAATTGGTTAAAAAAAGATTTATCGAAACCGGTTGGCGTGATATTAAGTTTCCATTTGTTGTCCACATGCTTAATTAAAATTTATGATTTATATGGTTTTCTTATGGATGCAATTGTTAGAACTGGACCAAAATAAAATGGGACAAATGGGTAAGCATCAGCTTTCGAATAAAAAAAGAATCATCAAAATCGGTTGATCCAGTCGGAAGTTCTGAGGTAGGGGAGACCAGGGATGAACGTAACAATTTTCAGTTTTTGATTTTTTTTTTGGTAGCAGTTGTCAAACTTTGCATCTTTATGTACAATAGAGACATATTTCATGTAGGTATCTTTTGGTACCAAAATAAACTTTATGCATCGAATAGTTTTTCGAAAAAATGGCTTAAAAGTGAAGGATGGAATTTATTGTAATCTAATCACCCCTAGGGCTGGTTGTAGCAGTGCATAGGGATAATTCAACCAAAGTAAATAATTATGAAATAATCAATATAATTATGAGTAATTAGTATTTTTAAGTAATTAAAATTATTATACACCGTGTGTTTATTGATTTCCGTTAAATTAAAGGGAAGCTTATTTGGGTCAAAAATAGTCAATTTGTCTAAGAAACTATGTAGTACCTTAACTCTTACTGTTATTGAGTTATTCAAAAAATAAGTTTAATGACTGAACAAGTGTATTGCAACCTTTATTACATCCTAATGAAACTTATTTTGACATGTTCCGTCAGTCACCTGAGATCTTATTCTTAAGGTTATCTCACACTTGCTATTTCAATTATTATGTATGAAAACGAAAAAAAAGATTTTTTACGAATTAAATAAAAGCCGATATACTAGGCAACTTTTATTAATGTCCCAAATAACCTGTCCTATTTAACGGAAATCAATAAAAACACGGTGTATGAGACGTAATTAATTTATATGAGTGACGTGAGATCAATTAAGTTTCTATCTTATTCTAAATGGCATATAAATAAATGCTTAGGTGTAACTTAAGGAATTAAATGCTTCCTGCATTGTCCTTATTTCTGGGTGTACTACTTACTCAGCTAATCATACAATGTATATTGTATAGGTATGAATAAATAAATTAAGGTAAGTTAAATGATCTATTTCATCGAACGTTGACTAGTAAGACAACTAAGACAAAAAGGAACGTTACCTCCGTTGGCTCCATTGATGGAGTATCTTACATCTTTACGATACGAATTATTATGTGGTAAAACTAATCCAACCATATCATCAATGACGCAGCGGTAATAAATAAAATTAGATTAACTATGTTTGAAAACACGAAAATGTAGGTACTTGTTGCAAATGCAGAGTGAAAGAAATTCCTGTTTCTGGATTTACGAATTTTATAGAACTTTTAAGTAGGTATGTCATAGCTAACGTATTTAAAACGGAACCCTTTTAAAATTTCAACATTATAGTCCTTCATCCAGTGTAGATTTATTGAACAGAACACGGTAAAGTAAAATTACACGTAGGTACCGCCTTACCTACCGTTTTAGGGTTCTACGAGTAGTTCAATTTTTTTTTACGTATGTAGGGACATATTCTGTAGTTCTAAAAATGTACAGTCATCCAGCAAATCCTTTTGTTACGTATCATATGAATAATATCTATCGAACCGTGTTACTATGACAATCCATCTGAGAGCCACTAGGGTTCTCATAATAAAATAAAAGATCACCCCTCATTGTTTATTTTCGATAAATTAGTATTAAGTCAACAGATAGGTCCTAGTATCTTATCTAATTTCATTTGATTTCTATCTGCGAGCGTCATATTCTAAGTGATATTCTTTAATTTGTTTAAATAATACGATAAGATCTTTATTTGATTGATGTTAATCTTCTTTGTGGTGTATCTTCTCAATATGTTTGGTTCTGCCGTGCTACCTACTAGTCCTACTACAGAAAGCTCATTCGTTATGTAATTATAATTAAGTATTTTTTACTTGTATTTCACAGATTTTTATGAGCGTTGACCTTTTAACGTTTTTATGCTATATTTATGTTGGTGCCTATACGTCAAGGAAATTTATTTACGTACCATTTCGTACTTTGTCATAGTGACAAAACTATGAGATCCTAGCTACTTCCATATTGATTGTCACTGTGACAGTGTCCGAAATGGTACGTGAACTTTACTGTACAGATATTATCGGAGTTATTGTGCTCGAAAATATCTGACCATGCACTCCCAATGCCATGACAATAGAGGCCTACTGAGATTTGTGAGCAGCCTCAGAAAAAAGCGTGAAGAAAGAACCATCTAGCTGGATAGCAAGGCGGCGGCAACTGACAGGTTACTGCCGGTCTCCTGTGCGTTGCCGCCGCGATTTGGGCTCCACTTTTCACTTTCGATCAGGTGGTGTGGAGCCACTTTGTTGAGCCATTATAAAAAAAACGTCACTCCGAGATATCTGATGGCAACTGTGCTGCCTGAAATAAAACTTTATTTGTTTGTTGTGATTCAGTATTTTTTTGTTATCATTCTTTTGCCATTACTCGTCCAATTACCTACTGGATTTTTAGGTGTCAATTAAATACCTAAAACCTACAATCAGTGTTAAAATAGTTAACCTAATACCTATCTACACTTAACGCATTCAAATGTTTTCCATGGAATCGTTAACCAAGGTTGTCAATACACAAGTGGACAAGTAAACACATTAAAACACGGAGTATACTTGCCTTATAATTGCCACTATTAGCGCATAATAACGCTATTATCTCACGTGTTATGCGGCCGGCCGGTTTTACGTAAAGCATCGACTTTCTCCGTTTCCTATTCGAAGAGTTACAGACGAGTTTGCAAGACGCATCTACCAATACGAGCCCCGATGCATATGTTCTCGTCCAGTTAGACAGTTTTTCGAGATTATCCCGTTCATCCGGGGGAAAAGGTTTAGAGACAAAACCTTCACTATTCAATAGTAGTACTAAAATAGTTTCTTTGAGTATAAAATATTTGGACTTAATAAATCAGAATAAAAAAAAAAACTATTTTACGAGAGGTTTTTAAAATAATAAAGTTTTTTATTTAATAATGAAATGAGAAATAAAGTTCAGCGATTAAGAGGTGGAAATAAATATAGGTATGACTCTATACTAAACTTGACAGCAAAGTTTTCACCTCACTAAGCTCGGAAAGGCTCCCTTTATGTTATGTTGCCAAATATACTCTACTTTATCCGATAGCGTGGAAAGTGTTTTTGACACTAATCACTAATATGGAGTTGTATTTTGACGTTAATTAATGGGATGGAATGGACATGATAATTTTGAACGATGAAGTATTGAATAGCATTCATTTGGATAAGAGGTGTAATGTTTTACAACTACGATTTTTTTATAGGGTTTGAAAAATTTTGTGTTTCGTTCGTCAAAGTTGTTTTTAGTCTCTCGCCTTGAAATCCTCGCTCTACTCACGATTCTTTTTTGCTTTCGCTTGCTCGGCTTCCAATACTAGTACGTACGTCAAACAATGTCCTTGCATAACAAATAATCGTTCGATGCGTGAATATTTTGCGATTATTATATTTTGAGATTATCTTGTTTTGCGATTATCATGTTTTGCGATTATCATGTTTTGCGAATATGATGTTCTGCGAATATGATCTTTAGCGACGGAAGGCACTAATGTTTGTACCTAGATATTTCTCTAATACTAATAATCTAGTACCTTCTATTGACGGTGATAGCCAATACATAGCTACCTAGCAATTGCAAGCCGCAGAACGTCCTTTACCACCTACTGAGGTTGTATCAGGGTTGTATAGATACAGTCGCCTTCAGATATATCAGAGCGGCCAAGGTGCTCACAAATATCTGAGCAGGCCTCTATTGTCATTGCCTTAGACTACATTTTAAAGTCAAAGTCAAGTCAAACTATTCGTTATTCAAGTAAGCTTATTAATAAGCATTTTCGAATCGTCTGACATTATCAAGAGAGAAAAAAAAATCTACTACTGGTTCAAACCCTACACGGCTCCTGAGAAGAACCAGTAAGAAACTCAGCTGGACTTATTTTTTTCAAAACAGTATAATAGTACATCTTATTAAAATAACATGCAATAAAAAAATATTACAAAAAAAAATATTTTTAAAGACATTAAAAAAAAAAGAAAAATAAAGGATCATAATAATAAACAAAAATAATTATTATTGTACAAGTTCACTATATTATTAAGCATCTTTATCTATACTACTAGAGATGTAAAGGCCTCTGATTGTTAGAACTTTCAATTCCAAACATTTTTGGGCACCGTGGGAGCTCCGATAATTCTTTTGGCGACTGTATATGAAACAAGTATCTTAAAATCAGAAGACCTACCGTGAACCACGAAGTGTTGTCTCCCTTTCACACTTACGTACGAATTCATGAGTGCGATAGAGAGAGGCAACAATGCGTTCGTGGTGCGTAGAGCCTAAGATCAAGGGCTCTTTACGTAACTAATATTGAGATCGATTGCCTTCGGACATGAACCTTTAAGTACTTGATTAGCTTCGATGCATATTTGGAACAAACTAGAAAAACCCTGATCGTAAATATCTACAATAGGCAAAAAGTATATCAAGGCCCTATTAGTAAACACGTTTTGCAGTTTATTGATTAGGGCTTTTTTTAACGGAATATTGAACTAAATATTATAAAGTTTTTCAATCTACGTCATGTTTTAACTTTATTTGCCTTATTATTTTTTCTCTGTCCAAAAATTTCCGGCCCTGTACATAAAGAATAGTCTCACATAGCCGAATATGGTGTCCATTCGTCAGTAGTATTAGGCGCAGTTAAACGACATAATTGGGTATTGCAATTTCACTATATGGAATTTAAATTATCAACTGCTTTTATTGTGGGTCCACGAAACCTCATTTTCCAAGGATTTTCCATCGTAAAAAAATTCAGGATTTATTCGTCATGCGCTTGACTGTACAACTTAATCGTTAAAGGTCAATTAATGTTGTTGCACATTAAAACTTGAGTTTTTATTTAAAGTTAATGCTAAACTAGGTAAGTACTTATCGATAAAAAGCCAGTTCATATGTCCGATTATGGTAACGTTCAAGGTTTTATGGAACCCTTCACTACGTCTGTCTGCCCTGACCGCTAAATTGGACTAATTGCATCCAACTTCTGATGTGCTCGAATTATGTGTTCAGTTAGGCGTGTCGTTATGATTATGAATGAGTAGGTATGATGTAGTGTATAATTCAAGCTTGTTTATAACAGATTTAAAAAGGAGGAGGTTCTGAATTCGACTGATTTTTTAATTATTTTTTGTACGTTTTCTCAATATCTCCGAGAATCGAGAACCGATATTCAACATTCTAATTAATCGAACGGGAATAATCCCGTGGTGGTCCTGTTGGCACCAAGTTGGGGTCTGATGATGGGATCTTGGAGAAATTGTTAGAAGTAGGTTTTTGATTTTTTAATTTGGTGATTATAGATATGCCAGCAATACGAGTAATAACTACAAAAAACAACGAAAGCCGCTCAGCTTTAGCCGACTGATATGATAGCGTGTGACAGGTATTTTTATGCTCTTTTTGGCAAAGATGCCATTGCCGATGACTGTACCATCAATTTAAATTGAGAATGCATCTCTCCCGTACCAATAAACTTATTAGACAAATTCACTACGCCCGAGATACACTGCAAGTACAGTCCGCGAACCCTAGGAATAATATTGGGATTTTATTGTTCTGCTCACACGCACAACACGGGAGTGTGGCATGAGCTGGACAAGTAATAAAATCTCAATCTCAAAATGTTATTCTTGGAGCTTGCGTGCATAGTGCATACGCATTATTATATTTATGCACTCGTCAGTCAGATGGTATTAAAGTCGGCCATGCGTCTATAGAAATTTAATAATCTCCACACCTTGAATTGTGTACAATTGAAAAATGCCGCTAATAGTAATACTAATAAACTTATATGCAAATCCATAATATTTCGATATTAAGTTAATCGACTAGTGAATTGAAAAGCGTATCTACCTGTTTACCAATAGGGTTAATTGGGTAATTTGCAGGAAAAGTGTACCTTTTCATTTTTTTGCGATCATGGACTGTAATACATCATTTTACTCGGCATTGTGCGTACTTTTCAGTTATGAAACAAAAAAAATTGTCCCTAATGTCACGAAAATAAGTATGTAAATTGAGATTACTCAGTTTAGTTACTCCCATACTAAATGTAACGAAACTGATAAAAATCTCTGTTACAGAATTTTTCATACCTTTAGTATGGGAGTAACTGAACTGAGAAATCTCAATTTACATACTTATTTTCGTGACATTAAAAGGTACACTTTTTCTGCAAATGACCCAACTACTTGAAGTCGATAAATGAATGGTCAAGGACAGTTCTAAATGCCATCGATTTTCTATGGTGATTAAGTGATCAGGCCTTGAACGATTCATATGCACAAATCACGGTACGGAAATGATGCACACAAAAAGCCATATTGTTAGACAAATGAATGATGATATGCATACTAAAACAGCTACAGTTATTTTTCCAATTAAGTTCCGAACAAGGAAGAGGAAGAAAACAACTGTTAGCTGTTATGAGTTCAACCTTAAAGATTTTATTAAATCTTATATTGTAATAGACAGTGCAACGTGAACCTTCGTCTAAAGGTCATATTTGATTGTGCTCAACGTCGCTTTTAATAATAATTAAGTACACTAGAAATAGGTACCACAACATTTGAAGTTCTTATAAATTTTCACCAAAACTATTGTGATGATGTTGATGTATATCGTAATATTTTGATTTAAGGGATAAATATTGGTATAGATCTATGTAGATGAGCTTGTAAATATATTCGGAAATTTTCATTTTTTACAATGCGGTGAATAAATGTACTATAAATTTTCATGATTTCGACTGTATCTACTGTCCGTGTCCAATTGATGGCAATACCTCATAGATCCAGGCCAGTAATTATTATTCATTAATATAAATTAGAAAATAAAATAAGGTAATTTGCATGAATAAGCAGAATAAGTTACGAGTAGTAGTCGGTAACTAATTGACTTGGCTTAGAGTACAATTACTAGATATCAATGGAACTAAGGTAGAATAATCGGATAAAACTTCTGTACTGCTCTATTAAGGTGCGGTTAAACTAAAAGAGCATTCGCTGTTCTAACCTCCCACTCTACGAAATTCGATCGGTACACAAAACGTGATTGGTTGATTTCGTAGAACGGGCGCTAGAACAGCGGAGTTTAGGTTTGGTTATTTTCCGTGCAGTAGCTATAGGTCAGCTATATTGCAATTTTTGTCCCTATTTCATCATTGTGCTATAAATATTAAACGTTTTGTCCCACATTCCATCTAATTACCTATAGGTGAACATTGAATTACTTCTGACGTATTTGTACAGTCATAAGGAATTTATTTAAAAACTGCATAGGTACATCAAAATCGGGGCACGCAAGTTTTTTTTTATATTTTATTCCTTCTGATTTTAAGGTAGCGCTTTATTGTTATATAAATTAATGTGTCGATCGATAGTTACTATAATATCGTACCCTGAGGTTGACTGGGAGACATCGCTCGTTAATGATACAACCAATTATTCGAAAATTATTTATTTATAAAGGCAATAAATACTTATTTTATACATACTAGAAAATATTACAAATACGTCACGTGACGTCATCAGCCTCTTCCAGTTTACTGCTGGACGTATGCCTCTCCACCTAACTTTGCATATCGACGCATTTAGGAGGAATGCCCCGAATGCTCATAATCGCCACGCTGGGCAATCGGGTCGGCAATAGACAATATTGTTTCCGCTGTGATTTTTTTATTTAATGCTGCTGCCCATCATCAACCATTTATAAAGGAATTTAAGGAATATTCATTGACACTTCAATCACTTAGTCGACTCTACGCCACCCACGGGCAGATTTGGGTTGGTGACAAATGTATTCTCACTGCCGCCACCACGCAGCAAACATAAACAATCATAAACATACGTCGCACTCTAGCGGGCAGTTTCGTGGCAACGTAAGGTTTACAAAAAAAATCTTAACTTACGAGTAATAAAATGTATTTAGTATTTGTAACAGTTTATTTGAATTCGTTGAAAAGAAGCAAAACGGGTATTCGCTATAGCCTGCGTAGAAGAGGAAGTGAAGTTTATTCATACACAATTACACACTTCCCCGAGATAAACAATAACATACAATTTTTGCAAAATTCGAATTTGCCAATGCAGTCTTCCTTTAATGTAATAAATAAGACTATGAACAAATTGTCAAAAGTACGCCTGCACCCTAAAGGAAAACAAGTATATCTGAAATTACAAATTGTCTTAAAATCGAAACCCGGGAATCGACACTAAAAATGATAAATTCAAAACGAAGAGGGTGAGACTACAAATAATGTTAACCAAAACACACTTCATTGACCGTTGACCGCCGGCAATTTAGAAAAAATATTAATAATATATTCGCATAACATATCTACTTAAGTAAATTAAATATTTTAAATACTAGTCAATTGTATTTTTATTTAAAATTGAATGAATACTAAAAAATAATACGTTACTAACGTACTACTTTAGTTTCTAATATATTTAGAATTGTACATTATAAATACTAGGTACCAAATACTAAGTACGAATACTTCTACTTATTTGAAAATGAATTGATGTATTTGTGAACCTTAGGCCTTGGTCGTTTTCACCCGCCGGCCGCAGCCGACGACGTCCAGTCGGCCGCAGCGTGTGAATGGTGTATTCGGGAATGTTCGGGAGTGGTCGTTTTCGCCCGCCGCGTGCGGCGTCCGCGCGCCGCCCGCTACTGCCGCCCGCTGGCCGCCGCGTCTCTAGTCATTTTGGAGCATTGCGGCGTGTGGACGCTCGGACAATATGGATAAATTTACAAAGGAAAGTGACGAGTTTTTGATTGAATTAGTTAAAGTACACAGTATATTGTACGATTCGCAGGATAAAAACTTTTTTCCGCAGCAGAAATAGGGTTGGGATGGACGTTAGTTGGTGGATTCGTCAAATCTTGTTCAATCAACCTTAGTACTGTCGAAAATTCCGCCCGTGATAGTCGAAAATATTCCACAAATAGTTCATAAGGTATCATTTAAATGCCTAGTGATCAAAATATTGTAGGCACCCTCCGTTTTTCTACATTTAAATAATTATATTGTTCTTCTTTTTCTTCTGCTTTCTTAATACTATTAGATAGTCCTCCTCCTCTTCTTCCTTAAGCAGTAGATATGTTATAGTTTTTTCCATCACACACGTCATAGTCATACAAACAAAACCCTCGGAAACTGCCGCGATTGGCCGCCGCGGCTACGATCTCAAAACGACCATAATACCCAGTTCACACGCTGGCCGCGGCGGCCGGCGTCTGTCGTCGGCCGCACGCGGCGGGCGGCGGCTGGTCAAAACGACCGAGGCCTTATCTATCATTTTGACATGCCACCAAACTGCCCGCTGGAGTGCGACGTATGATCATAAAGTAGGTGTGGCACACATATGACGAGTTTGAGCTTAATGTGTATAGGTACATGTATTACGTCCATATCTGTGGATTAAATAATTAAGTACCTTATGTCGTTTGATATAGGTTAGGTCATAGTCATACTATGAAAGTAAATAAATACGTGTAAATGCGTGTAATAGTGATACGCTAAAAAAAAGTAAACAAGATAACATATCATAATTTAATAACTATATAATACATAAAATAAGTTTTGTGGTGCTAGTAAGCCTGAAACAGTATCGAGGTTTAGTGCATTTAACACTGTGTGCATCTCGTAATGGAGGTATCTACCTACTCTGCACCTAATTAATTATTGGGGAACTGTTATTAAAGTCTTCACTAAGCCTCACTTGCACAGTCTCGGATTAGACCACTAACACGATTTTAAACGAATAGTAGCGCCAAACACGTATTGCCTTAACCAGTTAACCCCGTGTTAGTTGACTAACCCTAGATCGTGAAAGTGGGGCTTAGTGTAACGCCTGAGTAGCGGGCGTCGAGCGAGGCGTCGGGCGGGGTATATACAGGGTGGGAACGAGTATACCTACAGACTGTACTCACTGTACCAATGCATTTTTGATGACAAAAGAAGTAAAAAAATATGTGACATATGTCACATATTTTTTTCTTAAAAAAAATTTTTACAGGGTTTTTGAAAATATTTTTTTTTTTTACATTTTTCCGAAACTTTTTCCTCATTTTCTCTAACTTTAATCAGTGTGTATGTCGAGATGAAAACTACTAGTGTATGAATTTTAATCGTGCAGGCATTTTTCAGTGACTTGTGATGAAAATAGTTTTTTGAATAACATGTCATTATCTCTTGAACTAAGCCGAATCCAGAAAAGTTCATATGACATTATAGCCTCAAAATGTGTTCAGGAATACACCTTTCAAGTTTGTCGGTCTACTTACCAGCCACCCTGTACGTACAACGGCATATCGAGCGTTCAAGGGATTTAGACAGCGTGCACTGAGGCCTGCAACTTGCTGATTTTTTCCGTTACTCTAACGACGTCTTCTTTGAAGTGAAAGAGACAAATCCCCGAAATTTACGAACTTCGGTGTTCGCGGCAGGGCCGCAGGCCACGTGCATACCTTTGCAAATCGTTAACATGTACGCGACGCCGCGCCGCCCCGCTCGAAACTTTGCAATGGATAGATTTTTCAATCTCCAGTTAACAGTATCTGTCAGAAAAATAATGAAAAAATGGTCTGAGAAAAGGAGTGGTAAATTTTAACTATCGGATACTTTTATCTGGCGATGAAAAAGTCAACCGTTAGTGGTAATATGAAGCTTATTTTATTACCAGGGATCGGACAAATATACGTCATTGTTTGCAACAATATGGACATGACTCCAAATTTGATTAAATGAATAATAAAAATAATAATTTCTAGGTTTTCATAGTTACCGGTGTCAAATATGTAATTTTCTGAAAATTATTAAATGATTAATTATTCAATCAACTTAGGAGTCATATCCATATTATTGATAACAATGACTCACATTTTTCCGATCTCTGTTTATTACGAATATCCGTGATAGTGAAAAACATAGTAAATCCCACCTCCGGCGTTGGTATTTTTTCTTTGGTATATATGACGACTAATATTTAAAAGTAAATGAAGTTTTCCTCTTGTTCCAGTGTGCTCAAGTGGCTACGAATGTCGTGGAGCAAAAGCACACAGTGTCGAGAGCGAAGCGGAGTCGCGCGCTCGGTAGCCGCGCCTTCCGTGGTAGCACCGTGTGGCTGACGGGGCTTAGTGGCGCTGGCAAGACCACTATTGCCTTCGCTTTGGAGGCTTACCTTGTGTCTAAAGGTTGGTTTATTTACAGTTTAATACGTCTATGTATCTCGGAAGGCGGCGACGTTAAAGTGGGACTAGGTTGGAGACGTCTCCCGCATGCGAAGTGATCTGTGGGCCAAGATTACCACAGAGTGGCAGCCCAACATCTCGAGGCGGAGAACCGGAACCCCGTCGGCGATGGCGAGATGAGCTTGACTCGTTTCTCAAGGAATGATTCTGATCATTCCTTCAGATTCCGTTTTTTTTGTAAAGGATTCAGATATTGCCCATACAAAAAAATCCGGAATTGCAAGCCCTACTGTACAATTTTCCCTTAAAACCTTTTCTAAATTCATCATCATCATCATCAGCCTATGATAGTCCACTGCTGGACGTAGGCCTCTCCTATTAATGCATATAGACGCATTAGGAGGTAAATGCCCATAAGCGCCACGCTGGGATCGCGGTAATGTGTCCACTTTTATGACACTGCTGCCCATCATCAATCTTTTATCAATTAATGGTCAGTGACACTTGAATCCCTTAGTTGACTTTTATGACACCCGCAGGAGGAGTTAGGGTGGTGACAAATGTATTCTTACTGCCGTCACCACACGGCCAATTCTAAATTAAAGTTAAATAATTCCATTCACAGGTATCCCAACATACGCTCTCGACGGCGACAACATCCGCACAGGCCTGAACAAGAACCTCGGCTTCTCGAAACAGGATCGCGAGGAGAACATCAGGCGGGTTGCTGAGGTGGCCAAACTATTCGCGGACAGCGGGCACGTCTGCCTTTGCAGTTTCGTCTCGCCGTTTGCAGAGGTAAGGCTACTGTGGGAGGGCTTCAGCACGTAATTAGCTCTTTTGAGCCTATGACGTTTCTAATCGTATTTGGATAAGTGCTGCTATTGGAAAATTTCCTATTTAATATTATATGTTAAGGTAAATTAAGATCGATTTACTCGAGCCATTTTTGTTTATGTACACTTGACAGTATTATCTAACCGCATCACATTTCAACCAGTAACTTGTTACTATTTGCTCGTTTCATATTTATGCACTTGACTCAGTCGTATGTTTTATAATTTCATATTATGCGTCACATTTGCTGTGTAATTTAAATAATGTTGGGTAAAACTTCGCAAAGCCAGGATTTGGTATCAAATATCCATTTGTAATGTTAATGTTGTATCAATTCAGAAACGACCACTATTGCGTAAAGCTATTTTAGTAGGTACCCGATATTCATCATTGTTTTATCACGGGTTTTTAGCCATTGCTCACTAAGGTTTCGAAAGCTAAATTTTAGCGAGTTATGTTTAGGATTCGTTCTGCAACCTAGGGCTTGTCTATAAATCACGTCATATGATTTTGGCCTATTTTAGACAAACCACCATGGTTATATTTGGTGATATGGTCAGGACCCCTCCCCCCCTAGCCAATATAACGTGTAATTTATTGCCAACTTAAGTAGTCCTTTTATTAACACTTGAATTTACGTACTTTATTAAGCACAAGTGATGGGAATCGCCAGCTACTTACGAGTTACATACATATGCTCGTGAAGTTTTAAACTATGGACTATCAGAGTTTGACATCTGGTTACATTTAATTTTAAAAAGTGCCCTATTGTACGGATTGTTTTTTACTAGCAATTAAATAATGCTCTTCAGCAGACAGTAACAAAAAATTACACCAGTGTTGTCCGATGACCCCCCCTCCCTTATGGTGATTATTGGTGATTTCTTCTTGTCACGGGCATACTTCCCGATATTTTGATCGCTGAAGTGAAATAAATATGGAACTAACACGCAGAGCCCTTTAGACCCACATTGTTCTGAATAATTATTTTAATGATTATCCTGCGAGACAGGCATTGCCTAGTGCAGGCGTCACCGATAATCGGTTCATTTGGATATTCGTCTCTTCAACAGTGTTTCATTACTACAATTTTGTTCTTGTTATATTAAGTCTCACTGTTTCAATAAACTATTTATTATTAAAAAGAAAAAAATAATGGTTATCCCCGACACCCAGGACCGAGAAGTCGCCCGCCGTACCCACACCGACTCTGGGTTTCCATTCTTCGAAGTTTTTATTGACACACCGTTGGAAGTCTGCGAACAGAGAGACACCAAGGGGCTGTACAAGAAAGCAAGAGATGGACAAATCAAGGTAAACTCCGTTTCACTAATGATTCGACCTTAATTCCACTAGGAAATACGAATTACAAGACATGTCGTTTTCTATCAAAAGGTGTCACTTTACGGGTTCTCATTATAAGAACGCTTGGACAGGTTACTCATTTAAATATTTAAAAGTACACCTAAATTAGGTCTTCATGCTAAATCACAATGGGCTGTCTTTAACTGGAAATTTTATTTACCTAATAAAACAAGTGTGTATATTTTTAGAAAACGGAAGACTACACGGAATACCAAATTTATTGTAGTAGTAGTAGACCCTAACTGCTTGTTATAGCTGAAAGGTTACGTTGCCGTTTCGCATAAACGCTAACTATTTATTTGTTTATGTTTCCAGGGTTTCACCGGTATAACCCAGGAGTACGAGCGGCCAGAATCACCAGAACTAGTAGTGGAAACGGTGGGCAAGTCCATTGAGGAATCCACGTTGCAAGTTGTACGGCTTTTGGAAGCTAATGTAAGTGTGCTCGGCTCCAATATCTTAACGATTTCGATCTTATGTGATTGGTGTGTTGCTTGATATGTTCAGAAATGTATTTTGTTAGTAATTTTGTTACTGCTTATGTTCCGGGCCACACAGAGCTTTTTATTTCTGTGTTTGAAGCTGTAATATTTTGAACTGGTTTGTTTCTATCGTTACAATCGACAAGAATTTGGCGCAGAAAGCCGATAGACCGACAAGCCAACAAATGGGGTGCTGCCCTATAGGTTTTTTGTATAATTAATGTAGGTATGACGGCTATGAACTGTAGGTATGTTAACGTAATAGTTGGCAACCATGCCAACGTTACTCAGCTCAATTATATTTTTTTTGTGCAATCTAATCAACAGTCGTCAATAACAACAACTAATTGAGGGGAATTAGGATCGATTAATACGATTGTGTTAACAATATTAGGTACGTCATATTCGTATCACAAAATAATCTACAAAAATAACAACATAATAAATTTCAACCTCGAAAGTACGCGCGCACTAATACGAATACTCAGAGAAAACGAATACTCGTAATGAATTTCTCTTTAATAACGAATAATGCATCAAATTCGAAAACATTTTAAATGTCTCTGTAAGATTTATTTAACTGTCAATTTTTTATGTGCAATAATCTTCCAATAAGGAGATGCACAAATAGCTACAAATCATTGTCATTCACAGTCTAGAGTAGTCTTACTTACTTGTTTTTTTTTTCTAATTAGGTAATACGAGTATGTTCGGATAGTGGAGGCACGTGAGATATAGGGGCGTGCCTTCCTTCCTTGATACCTTCATTATCAGCAAAAATGCTAATATGATTACTAACTTCAGTGAATAATTCAGTTTCACTGCTACTTCAATATTATACCTACTAATTTGAATAGTGTTGAGCCTTTTAATATTCCGGAATATAATTGTTTCAACTAAGCCTAAAACTTGCAGGGCATTATTCCAAGCTTCGAAGGCAACCAACTTGGCGTCGAAGAGCTATTTATATACGGAAACAGGTTAACCAGTGCCATCGAGGAGGCAGCCAGGTTGCCGTCCGTCGAAATCACCACTTTAGATCTTATGTGGGTGCAGGTAAGCTCAAAATCAGCATGCATTCATGCAGAAATTTCTTATACCTAAAACTGATAGCAACTTTAATGCATAGGTATTTTTGCGCCTGACTGTACGTATTTCCCCTTTATTATTGTATACTGATTTATAACATTTGTAATAAGTATACATTTTCAAACCTATGTTCCTCACAATTTTTGCACTTTGTACCTACTCTTTCAGTTAAAATTGTATACGTTATCTAGCGTTAGACGTCGTATTGTGTATGGCTCATGTTTTCTATCTTTTGTTATAGTGCTGTTAACTTTTATTTAGAAATGAACCTCCAGGTCTTTTTCTGCTCATGTTTTCGTACATTGTACTCTATCCTCATTTGTTTATGTGACTGTTTGTGTTCTTAATAAATAAAAATAAAAAATACATAAATAAAAAAAAATCACCTGTTTTTAAGCCTAAAGAAGATACAATAACGGACTAACCCATTCATATACGTCTCCTAACTTAACAAGCCGATAAGTATGGTTGGTTCCTTTTGCTCTTATGGACACATTGTTAATACCAAGAGGGACAAACGGAGACGTTTATGAATAAGGGGGTTAGTTTAAAAGATTTTGATATATCTAGATCTAGATACATCGTGCGCCTTATACTCGTATCTGTATTCTGTAGCGACGTTAGGCAAAGTGGTGCGATTTATTCTTATGGCTGAAATGATGATGATGAGTACATTGGATTCATATTTTTCGCAGGTACTATCGGAAGGATGGGCTTATCCTCTCAAAGGATTCATGCGGGAACATGAATATCTGCAAGTAAGTTAATATCGTTATTCAGGCTTATTTATCCTTTGAAATTTTGAACGCTATAAAAATATAAAAAATTGGTACATTAAGGGCCTTTATATTCACAATTTCCGAATAAACTTGATGTGTCTGATAAATATTTGTATTATTTTTATTTTTATGACTGGGGAAAAGGATAGTGATAATTTTTTTTGACAGATATATTTATCAGGGGATCGTGAAACAGGCTTCGAAATTCGTCAATTTCGAGGATTTTTGTCTGTCACTCAAACGAAGGCGTCATTAGAGTGAGCGAGAAAAATCCTCGAAATTTACGAATTTCGTTTTTCGCGATAGGGCCGCAGGTCTTAACGTTGGCATTCGTCCGTAATCTTTTTTTTATACGCATATTTGGCACGGCTTCTATATTTTATATACTTGAAACTGGAATTAATCATCTAAAGACAAGTGTCACGTACAATCAAACACCTCATCGTAAACCTTTTCATTCTAGGCCCTAAACTTTAACTGCCTAACCCTCGCGGATGGCTCCGTGGTGAACCAATCAGTGCCCGTCGTGTTGCCAGTGACAACCGAGATCAAAGACAACCTAGCTGGCGCGGAGGCTATAGCGCTGGTGTATGGCGGCAAGCCGGTTGCCATACTCCGGGCTCCTGAGTTTTACCCGCATAGAAAGGAGTATAGATGCGGGAAACAGTTTACTATTCATCATAATGGACACCCTTATATTAAGGTAAATTTTAGGTACCATACTCTTCGAGGTTCCGGCGACCCCCGGTGGCCTGGTTATGGTAGCGGCCAGGGTGCTAGCGGGGTCAGGGGTGCTAAGAATCTCCGGCAAAGATCCGGCTACCACCACCGACGACCCCTGGCCCTGGCAACTTATAACACAAGTACACTGCGGACCGACGAAAAGTTAGTGGAACTGGAGGAAGGATTGAGCAAGTTGCGTTGGGACATTGTGGGATTGTCAGAAGTCCGAAGAGAGGGCGAGGACACGATAATCCTAAAGTCCGGCAACTTGCTCTATTTCCGGGAGGGCGACCAACAGTCCCAGGGAGGTGTCGGGTTCATCGTCCACAAGTCCCTCGTAAACAACGTGGTGAAGATCGAGAGTGTGTCGGCTAGGGTGGCGTACCTTATACTCAGAGTATCTGAGAGATACTCGCTGAAGGTCATACAGGTGTACGCGCCGACTTCGACACACTCCGACGACGAGGTGGAGGCTATGATGATGATATCTCAAAAGCCATGCATAGCTCCAGAACCTACTTCACCGTTGTTATGGGGGACTTCAACGCGAAACTGGGCAAGAGAGATGGTGACGAGCTGAGGGTGGGGCAATTTGGGGTTGGACGTCGGAACCACCGGGGCCATCTGCTGGCTGGTTTCTTGGAGAAGGAGGGACTCTACATGATGAACTCCTTCGTTAAGAAACGCGAGCACAGAAGATGGACTTGGATGAGTCCCGACGGTGCAACTAAAAACGAGATCGACTTCATCATGTCGACGAAGAGACATATATTCAACGATGTTTCTGTGATCAGTACGGTTAAAACCGGAAGCGATCACCGCTTGGTAAGAGGCACGTTGAATATATGTCCTAAGCTAGAACGCTCGCGACTGATGAAGTCTACGCTCCGTC
>JALPQI010020992.1:0-21896 GCA_025490895.1 Thaumatotibia leucotreta
TATGCATAACATAATTTGTTTTTAGAATTTAATGCACGTAGTTTAAGAAATAGAGGGGGGGGGCACATTTTTCAGACTTTGAGAGCTGATATCTCGAAAATGGTTCGCTTAAATTAAAGTGTGATGTATAAACCTTTATATCATTTTCAAAGACCTTTCTATTGATATCCCACACGCTTGTATACATCTAAAAAAAAATCTATCCCTCAGTTACATGTATGGAGGGCCCCAACCCCAATTATTTTTTTTACAATTTAGTATCATAATTCTGTAGCGGTTAATACAACACGTATTCTTATCAAATTTCATTACTAGTTTCTGAGTAAATCGGCTGTGACAGACGGACAGACGGACATGACGAATCTATAAAGGTTCCGTTTTGCCATTTTGGCTACGGAACCCTAAAAAAAACTCTCTTTTGTAACCCGAATTTTTTTATAGACCTATTCAACAATACCAACCATACTATAAGATTACAGCAAAATATTTTTTACTATATTTTATTCTACCTCTTTCGATGTGTGTGACTGATATGTAGGTATACGTGTACCAAATTGCAAATTTATTTTACTAACGGCCTATGAGCTATGCTGCGGACAGACAGATGGAAAGACGGATAGACGGACATGGTGAAACTATAAGGGTTCCTCGTTTACCACGGAACCCTAAAAAGGTTGGAATTAATGTTGGGTCTATATCGGGTGGCATATTTTTTTTATTTCGAAAAATTTGTCGCATACCAACTTTACGCCGAAAAATGAATGGCCTAAACATTGTTGCACATATTTTTGTTTTGCCGAAATTGTTGATCCTAACTTGGTTGTTCCTAAATATCGTTTGTCCTAATGATTTTCGTGTCTAATGTGTATGTATCGAATAATAATTGTGCATAATTGTGATGATCCTACTACTTAATGTACTAAAACTAACTACCTTTAAAAAAATATTTTCCTTAAACCACCCAACCCTGTAGTCCAAAGAATTTTAGTCATCAGTACGGACCTAGGAACCGGTCGACGAAGCCCCGCTGCGCGGGACTTCTATTCCTGATCTAAGGGATAAAAGGTACCTAACGAACCTATCCAGGTTAGGAGTAGGGGAGGTACAGATTAATTATTTTCTAATGCAGGGGCCTTCGCCCCCGAGCCCCCCTTGTGGGGCGCTTCGCTCTCCCGTCGCCCCTTTTTCGGGTTTACAAGAAGGAGGATGGGTAAACTTACTTAAGTATTTTATAGACTACGCCTTTCACTCCGCCCTATTCTAGAAACCTAACCATTCCAAGTCGGTTTTACCCTGGCTTATTACTTGAACATTATTTTAAACCATTCACCATATTGTTAATATGCTTTTTTCAATGAAATTTCGGACATAACAATTGTAGGCGCAAAGAAAATTGACAGTTTGAGCAGTAGGAAAAATAATATTAATTACAATGAACATTATGATTATTAAGCTTTAGGTCATTCGACGTTCATCATCATCATCATCATCATCATCATCAGCCTATATTAGTCCACTGCTGGACGTAGGCCTCTCCAATTAACTTTGCGTATAGACGCATTAGGAGGTAAATGCCCATAATCGCCACGCTGGGCAAGCGGATTGGCGATCGCAGTAATGTGTCCACCATGATGACGCTGCTGCCCATCATCAATCTTGTAGAATGGTCAGTGACAATTAAATCCCTTAGTCGACTCTTACGACACCCGCAGGAGGAGTTGGGGTGGTGACAAATGTATTCTTACTGCCGTCACCACACGGCAAACGACACGGCCATTCGACGTTCGAGTAATCAATATTAGGATAAATATGGTGTAGGTGTTTTAAATGTGTTTGCGCAAAATAAAGTACCTAGGCTAAACGAGTAATATGCCATTTAACACTATGCCAAACATTCTCGGCCAAAAATTTTTAGGACAATCGACGTTATGCGACACGACTCACACGACAGGCACCCCTTAATTTTATCTTAAAAATATACTATTTAGACAAACTTTCGGTTTAAAGACATTTTTTTTGTACACTTGTATGACGGTGAACACTGTCACCGGCGTCTAAAGTGTTAAGGGATAAATATTTTAAAAAATCTGAAATTGATTTGTCTTATTTTTTAATCAGCAGTTGGAATACGACGTATCAAGTTGCTATCTTTCAAATCACACTATTTCCATACAAACTTTCAACTACCTTTTAACCACTTTAGGGTTTAAATTTTATATAATGGTTTCTTATTTTGTATACAAATGATTATATAAGTAACCTTCTGTAAAAATGTCATCTTTCTAGCCTTAGTAATTTACACTAAATTTATAGTCTACCTTAGTCTCCTTAAACAAAATCTACACCCCTACTTAACCCTCTCAATCATGATATGTCCCTACACTCTTGATATATTATTGCATTTTTCGTATTTTACTTAGTAAATCTCCTATAATGTTTTAGGTCTCCAATTCTATAAATAACTAGGAATGTATTGCAACTTACAGGGAAAACACGGTCAAATAACTAGTAGGTAGGTTTTTGTGTCCGTATTGATAGTCCTGTCGTGCCACTCAGCGAATCCTTCAGTATTTACAGTGTATTCATCCTTACTTGTCTTATCATGTAAACAAACCACAGACCAAAAAAAACAAACAAAACGTCAACGATGATCAAAAGACAATCACTAGTGATTAGAAATGTCGATATAATGAAATGTCAGCGATAATTTCACTGCTGAGGTACGTAAATAGAGGATTATCGATTTTACATCGTCTGTCAGGAAGATAATTAATTCGTATAAGATTATATCAAAAACTATGGTTAAATTTCGAAGATTTTTCTCTGTCGCTCCAACGAAGGCGCCACTAGTCATGAGAAAAATCACATGAAGTGCACCCGTAACGAACAACGTGAAGCGAAGTAGCGAAACGAATGACGTTTGACGTGAAGATTTTATTCAATATTCAATAGACAACTAAGCACTGCCAGTCTTTGAATAAAATAAATATTGAAATCAATTACAAAAACCGGCCAAGAGCATGTCGGGCCATGCTCAGTGTAGGGTTTCGTAGTTATTCAAAAACGGCTGGGCCGATTATGTTCGAAATAGTTTTTATGCCAGCCCACTCACTATTCGTGATTTTTTTTGGACCTTTGGATCAAAAGTTAGAGGGTTGGACAATTTTTTTTTCATCTGGAGCGATTATCTCCGAAAATATTGACTTTAGAAAAAAACTTTCTGAAAAGCCCCTTTTTCTTTTTAAGAGACCTATTCAATGATATCCCACACTATACGCGATTACAGCAAATAAAAAAATCACCCCACATCACCAATTGGGGGGGAGGTACCCGAAAAAAATTTTTTTTTTACTTTTTATTGTATCACTTTGTTGGCATGATCAATATGTATACCTGTACCAAATTTCAGATTTATAGTATTAACGGCCACTGAGCTAAGTATGCTGCGGAAAGACGGACATAGCGAAACTATAAGTATGGGTTCCGTTGTTGCCATTTTTGCTACGAAACCCTAATAAATTTTGGTAAATTACTGCAATTTATTTTAATTGCATTTTCCTCGAGTTGTACTTTAAGTATTAATATCGATATATTGACATGCCAACATTATGGTACATAGACAATCTAGACATCGCAATGTCACATCAATGTCAGATGTTTTTAAAGTTATCCGACCGTAACAGCATTTATTGACGAAAATCTTTACAGAAATGATATTTTTCAGTGCTTTTTTGAGTGATTATAATACTTTGTGAGTTTAATTAGGTATGCAACAACATTTGACGTGATGATTAATGTGTAATTGCAGAGAAAAGTGTGATAATGTTTTCAAAAAGAGTTTGTTTACATGATAAGACAAGTAAGAATGAATGCACCTTAAGTATGAGTAAAGCGTATGTGCCATTTCTGGAAAGAGAATATAAGTATAATATATAAATCATTCTAGTGTCAAACCAAAAACCAATAAGTTACGTTTCCGAACTTATTTATGTGCAGTTCAGCTCATTTTTGGTTTCGTGCCGTCCGCAGTTTCCATGATACGGCTACTACTGGTCAGACATCATAAAGCGCAGCTTTAAAGTTAATGTAGGTACTTTGTAGTTCGCGAGGATTTGGTTTTTACTGTTATACTGTAGGTATAACTTATTGGAATAAATGAAAAATACTAAAATAATTTAGATGAAGATGCGGTACATACTTTCTTATCAAGTCTTACGGCCGTAGAAATCGCGGTGTGGCGATGAGCACAGATTTTATTCCACAAATCAACCATTAATTAAAGACTCGTATCACTTTGAATATGTATAGTATACCTATTATTATAATTAGATAACAAACATATTCTATCTTTCTTATTATTATTATAGCTAAATTGACATCCTGATCGTTTTGACTTCGAGCCGTCACCGTCGCATGTGTTTTCGAATGACGTATTTTGTTTCCAGAGTATAGAAAATAAACTCCATTACACCAAATCGTATCCGTAAACTTTTTTCATTTTTAATCGTTTTTGCGAATGTAACTTATACGTGTTCGGTAGTATTGAGTTTTATTTTGAATCAGTTGTTATAGTTTTCTTGTGTTCCGTCTTAAAAATAACAAGAAACTTAAATAAACGATGGGGTTCGAAAGAATTTATTCGTTCTGATTTTCCCTACTTATTTAAAGACACTTTGAGTACTGGCATCCCTTGACGTATATGTATATGATTTTATGTCATTTTCAATGTCAAAAAGAGCTGTCAACGGGAGCGATTTGGCGTGCGTCCGACCTCGAGGAGGCGCTCGCGCCATCTGAGTCAAAAGAGAATTTTGACTCGCCATTTGTATGGAGAATATACGTAATTTTAAATTAAGGATTAAATTTCTCCGTTGTCTTTATGAGGAAAAATATGAATATGCCCTGATGCACTAATTCAGTTATCTGGCTTTTAAATTAACATGAATATTTTATGCCCGTAAAAGAAAAATGTGCATTGCGTCGTGTTCGAAAAATATGCAATTTTTTCATTTTTCGGTACATTTAGAGCCGATTTCTAGGAAATCCATGTAAATATAAAATATAATATCAATTGGAGCCTCTGCACGGGTTTTTTTCTGAATAACTTCATGTAAGAAATATGTTTGTAGAGTTATATTTACTTAACAAATTCTTTGTTCGAAAATAGGTCTAAAACGACAAAATCGGGAATCCGACCCTTAATACTTCTTCATCGCATGACGTGACATCGTAAATTATACGATTTGAACAATATTACTTATGGGCAAAAACACAAAAAATAAGCAATCAAATTCATTCCGCGTTTTATTTTTTATCTGTATTCCTTTTTCGAAATATGACGCGTTAAATACTTGCATATTTAGCCAACGAATTGGAGCTAACTACAAACTATTTTGAAGCTAATTGGTTAAAACATAACATAAGTAATAAATTGGATTCAATCTTAATCATATTCATATATTAAACAAGTATTAAATATACATGTACCTATATCAAGAAAAAAAATCGATTTTCCTTAATAAATATTTTTACACGACTGACATTTTGAGGTTTTTTCCAATGGCAATAATCGTTCGTTCAAAAATCATCATAAACACCAGAAATGGCTGTTTAGGGGTTTCCAAAGTCAATTAAAAAAAAGTTTAGAGGTTGTATCCACGGCATGCACAAAAGTTGTCCATACACAAGCACTGAAAATGGCGACTATCCTTTATTCTTGAACACCGTGAGTGTGGCTGTTTACGGGTTTCCAACGTCAATTAAAAAAAATTACTTTAGTCCCTAGAGATTAATAAAGAGTTTTAGTCCCGATATGCAGGGATTAAAATAACATTTTAAGAGCATGAGAAGTGAAAACTATTCATATTTGTTAATACCTAGCATTATATCCCTAATAACGAGCGATTCCCTTGCGAACGCGACGCGACACGACGCGACGCGACGCGACACGACGCGACGCGATTAAAACAAACAGCCTCCAGCAAATTAGGGATGTAGCGGATGTGTTTTAACGGAAGCGGAAGCAGAAGTTTTAAATTTAGTTTAACGGAAGCAGTAGCGAAAGCGGAACCGAAAACAGAATCGGAACCAGAAGCGGAGCTCGAGTGAGAGCTAAGTAGACGAGATGTTAAGGGTAGGTGGAGAGATGGCAAGCGGAGAAATGAGCGAATAACAGGTATGAACCTGTTGGTTTTGGATGTACGTCGCTCATGACCAGCCGTCGCGCTAGGCTCCGACATCCGCTATGACTTCTGTTTTAAAAATAACAGAACCAGAACAGAAGCTGATGTGTAAAACAAAACGGAAGTTCCGCAGAAATAGAAGCGGAAGCAAAACTCCGTTACATCCCTACAGCAAATACAAGTGTCCTACGTGATCAACCGCGGCGTACGGGTGACGCGATGCGAACGCGATCAGTTAGTTTGATATTTTCGCGCGAACAAGACGCGACGCCCGAATAGTGTGTCCTTTTGTTTATTGTTTTTTTTTTCTATAGGACTTTTCGCGTGCACGTAAGATAAGGCCATCGCATACATTCGCGACTTCGTCACATCGAATCGCGTCGCAAATCTGGTCGCTTTGAATCGCCTGCATAGGACATAGTCTAGTAATTTGATAAGTCTTCTTCTAAGTTCAGTGGCGGATTAACTTAACAGCAGAAGTAGCATGTCCTACAGGCCCCGCGAACAGGGCGTCCCCTGCTTTAATTTTAAAAACTCAAGTACTGACAGGAAAATAACTAGACAAATATCTGCCAAAAAAATGGTCGAAATCTATTCGCAAAAAAATACAAATATCTGCCAAAATAGGACAGAACTAAATTTAACGTCCGCAATGACGACTATATTAGTCATTTTATTTAAAAGCATTATATCGCGCTTGCACTTATTGGAGCGAGCGCTTAAAAATGCGAGCCGTTAAAAATATTGGAGCGAGCGCGATGGCCTGCTTTACGTATCGAGTAAAACCTAACCCTCTGTATCATAGTGTTGCCTAAAGGCATCATACCATAAAGCCCTTTATAAATTAGACTTTTTAGGTTTGATTTATTGCATTGTAGCTTGTGGAATAAAAACCATAAGGCGGCCCGACCCCAACTAACGAGCTGGGACCAGGGACAGAGAAAGAGAGAGAGAGAGAGCAATAAGATTATTATTTAAAAAAATAGGGTGCGCCAAAGTATTTATAAAATTGCAACTTAGATTATTGGAACTCCGAAAATTTTTCTTATACAATTTAACTTCATAATGATCGGTATTTAGAATAATCTTTGTTCATAATCATCATCACATAGAATTATTTATGTTCATAATATTGTTTTTCATACATATTTTTAGTACTAACTTTTATGTTTATATAATTTTTCACTATACTTATTTTATGCTATATATTCTAATGTTATAGGTATTTATTTTTATCTGTACTGGTTTTATGTATGAATTATTTTTGTTTAATTAAATATAAATCGTACTATTACTATAAACTAGCTACCTGCACAAATCAGGTTGTGGCAGAGTAGGTACTGTACTAAACAGGTTCCCTCTAAACTTTTTTTGTCCGAAACGCTTAGGACATAACAGACTTGGTATAATCTATTTTGGCATCAATTTAATGAGACAGAAACATCACTTGGCTTAAATAATAATATTTCGAATATTATTTTGTCCGAAACTATCTTGGCATATCATTCATTACGCCGAGTGTTATAAGGCATTTTTTTTTGGGCATGTAGCCACATGTTCGAAACTTGCCTTTTTCGTCAGCCAGAATTTGCTGTGAGGGTGAAAATTTCTGCAGTGAGCGAGCGAAGCGAGCGAACAAAACCTTCCGGGGCAGATCCGACTCGGATAGGTTAGGTTAGAAGACTAAGGCGGGAGCAAACTCCCGCCTTAGTCTTCGAGGTTATTTTTTTTTAGCAACCTAGAAAGTACTCAGCTCAGTAACACAGTAAGTAACGTATAGAATATTACTACTACCTCGATTATATTGAGAGGTTGTAATTATTCCTTCTCTGTTATGCTGAAACAAACTATGCCGATACTTTTTATGCACATCCAGATTATGCCTCATCATAAATAGGAGCATCGAAACTATGCTCGAATAATATTCGAACAACTCGAAATCTGCCACAAAGAAATATGCTGAAGTTGAGTATGTCACAACAGTTTCGGCACAAAGCCCATTATGACTACATAGTTTATGTTATTCATAAAAGAATTATACCACAACAGAGTGAACCTAATGGGAAAATGTTTATAAATAAACAATTTATTTCAAATAACTTTATGAGTATAGATTAATCTACTTGACGACTTTAGGAGGATAAAATTTCGAAATAAAAATCGTTATGAACATTGTAGGTAGAAGTATAATTTTTAGTAAGAAAAAAAGTATGAGAAAATTTTTTCGGAGTAATGATGATTATGAGTAAAAAACGGTATTAATAAAAATATTCGAAGAAAAAATTGTATAAGTGCCAATATGGACCCAAAAAAATAAGTTCCACCGAGTTTCTGACTGGATTCTTCTCGAGCCAGTGGTGAAGGTTAGAACCGGAAGTCTTTTTTTGGCAATCAGAATGCTTATTGATATTCCTACTTGAATAAAGATTGTTTGATTTTGTCTTTACTACGGTTATACGCGCAATGTGCCCCGCCCACTGACACTTCAGTTTAGCGATTCGGAGAGCTATTTCGGTTACTTTGGTTCTGCTGCAGATGGTCTCATTTTTAATCCGATCACGCAGAGAGACTCCTAGCATAGCCCTCTCCATAGCCCTTTGGGTGACTTTGAGCCTTCTTATGAGGCCCATTGTAAGCGGCCACGTTTCAGTACCGTATGTCATCACTGGCAACACACACTGATTAAAGACTTTCGTCTTCAAACACTGCGGAATATTGGACGAAAATGTGTCGTAGCTTCCCGAACGCTGCCCAACCGAGTGGGATTCGACGATTGACCTCTTTCTCGAAGTTGAACCTACCTAACTGAATAGTTTGCCCTAGGTATATATATTCGTCTACAACTTCGAGTGTAAAGTCTCCGATTATAAAAGACTGCCTTACTTGAAACACAATGAAAATCCTATACAAATGCTTTCTAAATGCGTATTGAGGTTCGTGGGCGGCGGCGGCTACTTAGGTGCCTAAATACTTTGGTATTGGAACCGCAATCCAAATCAGTAACATAAGTATACACTAACAGTTTGAAATGTCATGTTACATTAATTAAGCATAAGCAACTCCCACTGATCTCTTTGAAGAGTAAGTTTGTATACCTGAAAACAATACCTATTTAAGTATACAAAAATAAAACGATTACACAATAAGTAAGTTAATAACGAAATTTAATTAAACTGAGCTAAAATCTGATACTAAATGGCCCTCAAGCTCATAAACGGCAGAGGCGGGGATCTGAATATAAAATAACAAAACAATGCTAAGTACTAATGCCTACAATTGCTATAATATTAGGAGAATGTTAGCAGTGTTGGCCGTGTGGTGACGGCAGTAAGAATACATTTGTCACCACCCCAACTCCTCCTGCGAATGTCGTAAGAGTCGACTACGGGATTGAAGTGTCACTGACCATTATTTAATAAAAAAATGATGATGGGCAGCAGCGTCATCATACTGGACACATTGCTGCGATCGCCAACCCGCTTGCCCAGCGTGGCGATTATGGGCATTTACCTCCTAATGCGTCTATACGCATAGTTAGTAGGAGAGGCCTACGTCCAGCAGTGGACTATTATAGGCTGATGATGATGTTAGCAGTGTTTATATAAAATGTAATTGGATAAACAGGCGCATCTTAAGGAACACTATCTGACTCTCCCATGATATGTTATATATATATTTATATAGATGATATATATATATACATATATATTTTTCTTATATGTGTATATTTAATTACACATGCAATGCAATTATTGTATTGTGTATTGTAAACATCAACCACGGATGTACAGTATGCAATGCACATGCACACTTGCACAGTAAGAAATTTATAATTAGGACCAGTGAGTAGTAAACCAACGCAGGTCCACTGTTGTCTTTGAGTTTCATCCATGCTTAAATATCAACTACCTTTGTGACCTATTTGGGTCATGATATTGTCAACATCGTCTATTTACTGCTATTTGCTCCAATTAAGACTGCGATTTTACCTGTGGAACTAACTACTAGCCTTGTTAACAATAGTGTCAGCCTCCGTAGCCTAGTTGGTAGTGACCCTGCGTACGAAGCTGGAGGTTCCGGGTTCGAATCCCGGCGAGGGCATTATTTGTGTAATGGCTGTCTATGTATTTAAGTATCTATATGTATCTGTCTATTATATATATCGTCGCCTGGTACTCACATCACAAGCCTTAATTGAGCTTACCGTGGGACTAGGTCGATTTGTGTAAGATGTCCCAATATATTTATTTATTTTCGTAATTTCCAGAATATGCGCGTATTATATCGTCGCTTGGTACCCACATCACAAGCCTTAATTGAGCTTACCGTGGGACTAGGTCGATTTGTGTAAGATGTCCCAAGATATTCATTTATTTTCGTGATTTCCAGAATATGTGCGTATATCGTCGCCTGGTACCCACATCACAAGCCTTAATTGAGCTTACCGTGGGACTAGGTCGATTTGTGTAAGATGTCCCAAGATATTTATTTATTTTCGTAATTTCCAGAATATGAGCGTATATCGTCGCCTGGTACCCACATCACAAGCCTTAATTGAGCTTACCGTGGGACTAGGTCGATTTGTGTAAGATGTCCCAAGATATTTATTTATTTTCGTGATTTCCAGAATATGCGCGTATATCGTCGCCTGGTACCCACATCACAAGCCTTAATTGAGCTTACCGTGGGACTAGGTCGATTTGTGTAAGATGTCCTAAGATATTCATTTATTTTTGTGATTTCCAGAATATGCGCGTATATCGTCGCCTTGTACCCACATCACAAGCCTTAATTGAGCTTACCGTTGGACTAGGTCGATTTGTGTAAGATGTCCCAAGTTATTTATTTTAATAATTTCCAGAATATGCGCATCCTATTTAAGTAGGTATACACCTTTGCTTTAACGCCCCGACTTCTGCCACCCACACTAAGCTGCCAAGTTGCTAGGGTTTAACAATAAGCTTTAAGATCGAAAAGCCTTCCGTCTCAGCATTGAATCGGAAATATATTTACCGAAAGGGCAGGGCGCTTTCCATGTGTCAAGTAACGCTTACGTTAGCGTTTAGTCGATACGTAAAATAGTAAGGCTATTCCACACCGGAAGCGGTAGCGTATCTAAATGTCTTTAGATGGCACACCGCTTGCGTGGCATGCGGTGTGATATCTAAATATCACATTGACATTTACGGGTCAAAATTCTTTTCGTTGTCTTATTTCATACTACTCTGTCACGCTTTTAATTAGTTTCGACTCAGTATATTAAAAAAATCCGTGGCACTTGTATTTCTTTTTCACGCTAGATTTTAATCTTACATCAGAAATTGAAATCAAAACATCATCTCATACAAAAATCACCACTGCGTCACGTTTTTTAGGGACACAAAACAAGACAACGTAAATAATTAGGACCCATATAACGCGCACGCCACGCATATTCGCACATCCACTAATAAATTAATACGAGCATGATAGACTGCTTTACGTATAGAGTAAGGGCCTTGTCACACTTGCGATTTGAAAGCGAAGCGAGCGCGCAGCGAGTTCGTTTGCAACTTACGAGCATTCGTATTCTAATTCCCTACTCTACGAAATTTTATCGTTACACAAAACGTGATTCGTTGATTTCGTAGAGTGGGGGATAGAATAGCGAATGCTCGTTTAGTCTAAATGCACCTTCACCAATTCGCCGCGAGTGCGTCGCGACGCCATCGTACGTATCGTACGTAGAAAATCGAGTAATCTGTGTCTTGAATAGTCACTTACATAAAGCATTACGACGAGGAAACACTTCTGCTAGGGACGAAATCGCGAAGCACTCGCGGCGAACTGGTTATGGGCTTGCGACGAACTCGCTGCGCGCTCGCTTCGCTTTCAACTCACTTGCAAACCGCAAGTGTGATACGGCCCTAAAAGCTAAAGCAAACCTTACTTGCCAACTCATGGTAAGACAACAGTAGCCCTACCATGAGCTACAGCGACGCATTTACTTTCTATCCAACCCGCTCGTACTTGGGTCAAAATTATTTTTGTTGTCTTATTTTGTGTCCCTAAAAAACGTGACACAGTTGTGATTTTTTGTATGAGATGATATTTTGTTTCTAATGTTTGATGTATGGATGAAAATCTAGCGGGAAATAAGAAATACAAGTGCACCGGTTTTTTTTTTTATATCATCATCATCATCAGCCTATGTTAGTCCACTGCTGGACGTAGGCCTCTCCTATTAACTATGCGTATAGACGCATTAGGAGGTAAATGCCCATAATCGCCACGCTGGGCAAGCGGATTGGCGATCGCAGTAATGTGTCCACTATGATGACGCTGCTGCCCATCATCAATCTTGTAGAATGATCAGTGACACTTCAATCCCTTAGTCGACTCTTACGACACCCGCAGGATGAGTTGGGGTGGTGACAAATATTCTTACTGCCGTCACCACACAGCTATTTTTTTATATACTGAGTCGAAACAGCAACTAAAATCGTGACAGAGTGGTATGAAATAAGACAACGAAAAGAATTTTGACCCACTTGCGTATTGGCGTGAGCGAGCCGAATAAAAAGTAAACATCGCAATAGCTCGGGGTACGGTGGCTGGTTTGGAAATAAGAGGATTTTCGACAGCCATCTTGTCTTACAGGCAGCGACCCTACTTCGAACTTCGAAATCCACAGATTTCGAGGATTTTTCTCTGTCACTCTAATGAAGCCTTCGTTGGAGTGACAGAGACAAATACTCGGAATTAGCAAATTTATCACTAGAAAAAATTTAGGTTGAAAATATACGATAATCCAGACAGGAGAAGAATTAGAAGTTTCTTAGAACTGCGGAAATTAAACTGAAAGTTTTCTTGCAAACTTTCAACTCCACAAACTAAAATTTTCAATCAACAGACAATTAAAGGTAAATAAACTACCTAGGGTTAAGTAAGTACCTAATAAATTAAGCGATCTTACACAAATCGACTTAGTCCCACAATAAGCTCAATTAAGGCTAGTGATGGGGATACCAGGCGACGATAATATAATAGTTAGAAACATATAGAATTATAGATACTTAAATACATAGACCGCCATGAGATATGATAAATAAATACACAAATAATGCCCTCGCCGGGATTCGAACCCGGAACCACCAGTTTCGTATTCAACCCTTTTTAGGGTTCCGTAGCCAAAATGGCAAAAACGGAACCCTTATAGATTCGTCATGTCCGTCTGTCCGTCTGTCACAGCCGATTTACTCGGAAACTATAAATGCTACAGTTATGAAATTTGGAAAGAATATGTGTTGTATAGACTGCTATAAAATTATGATACTATATTGTAAAAAAAAATAATTGGGGTTGGGGCCCGCCATACATGTAAATGAGGGAGAGATTTTTTTTTTAGATGTATATAAGCGTGTGAGGTATCAATTGAAAGGTCTTTGAAAATGATATGAAGGTTAATATGTCGCATTTTTATTTAAGCGAGGCGTTTTCGAGATATCAGCTGTCAAAGTCTAAAAATGTGTCCCCCCCCCCCTCTATTTTTTAAACTATGTGGTAGGTATACAATTCTAAAAAAAAGATGTTATGCATATTAATGAACTCTATCAACGATTTTTGATTTGATTAAATTATCTCTTATAGTTTTTGAGATAGGTTGATTTAACTGTATTTTTTTAATGATATGGTAAGGAACCCTTCGCGCGCGAGTCCGACTCGCACTGGGCCGGTTTTTGTTTTCTACTGACGGACAGTATAGGTATAGAGCCACGTGTATCCTATTGTGATAACGAAGGACACGTGGAAATGGACCCAAATAGTAAATGGACCCAATCAACCTTACTTTCACAAGGATGGCGACTATGAAGCCTCTACTAACAAAATTAATTAACACCTTCGCTGCGGCAATTAAGTTAACTTGTAATTAACCATACTTGTACAGGTCATATATGACCTGTTCCGCGCTGAGCGTGTTAATAGTGAAGGGCTACCAATTGTAATATTCGAAAACTTCGAATATTCGGTCGTTTCTAATATCCGAATAATACTGCACAAGGTATTGTAAGTTTTTAAAACCAAACTGAACCAAATATCTTCCATTACGTATAATTAGCATTGTACCTAGGAGAAGTTTCATAAGTTGCGAAACTTGCATATAGAATGTTCTCGGGAATTTCAATTTAACAAATAATCTAATCAAACCAAGGCCGTACTAGATACATGCCATATGAGTTATATTTACCTCCTTGTTTACTTATTTACGATTTAAAATAATTATTTATAACACATTTTTTAACTTCTCATGGAAACATTCTCAATGAGAACTTCCCAACTAGCAAAGAAGTCATATAAATCAAGAGTTATACGACCTTTAGCCATATAAGAGTTTTATAGTCGTTTTTACTTAACCTGTTAGTCAAATAAACGTTATAAATCTGATAGTTTAGTCGTCCTACCAAATAGTCTAATTACTATGGTAAATAAACGTTTTTGCGACTTAATTATACAACAATCATGTAGAGGTTTTAAGGAAAACGTTTACTTAATGATGTTCAAAGTTGTATAAACGTTTTCGTCTTATAAAGGGTTTTGAAAAAACAGAACCGTCGTAATAAGGTCATTTCTACAACGTCTACATAATTTTATTGTTGTATAAGTGATATCATAAAACCTTATCTCGTCAGTTATATAGCGGTATTGAGGGTAACTTCAATATGACAAAAAGATATCAGCGGGACTGTTATCTACCTTTTATTCAACAGTTGGTCATATTAACGTCAAACAAAAACTTTGAAAAACCTTTAGTTGTTGCCAAACCCGTTATATTCCTTTTATTGAACTATATGTTTTTTAATTGATTTTAAGTTACGGTTATAAAACATCATGCAATTTATAGTCGATTTGAAATTAATATTATAAAACATCATTCGCCATTTCGTGAGCATCACAGTACTATTTCAAAGAAAAAACCATGGACGTTACATCGTGGAAACGGTACAAACGAAGTGGCGGATTAGTAATGGCGGCTTAGTAATGGCGAACAATTTGTAGTCGTTATAAAAACCTTTACTTAAGATAAAGTTATATTGTAGTCGTATAAGTATAAATCCATGACTTGTTCCAAAATGGCTAACCTTAACTATAATAAAATATGAAGAAATATTGTTATAAATAATAATTATTTCGAATATATTAAGAGCGCGACAGCAAAAAACTGTATATCATCATAAACTTTAAGTTTTGCGCGTATCTAAAATAAATGTCAGGAGCAGTTTTATAAATAAAACTTAAAAATGTTTAAGTAACTTAAAAGTCCGATAAGCAATGAGTAAGGATTACACTAAACCTTCTATAAAACAAAATGGTCAGTTATAAAACATTTATTTGATATTTTGGTCGCGTAAAGGTTTTTGTTATAATCTTTATACAACGTTTTGGTCATTCATTAATCGTTACAATACCTTTAATAAACGATTTAAGTCGCCATGCAAACCTTTATTTAACCTTTATCTCAACAATAAGTCTTATAATTTGCGCCACTTTCGCCTTTTATAAGCGTTTACCTTACGTTTATATGACCAACCAAATTAGACTAGAAGTTATATGCAAAACGTTGCCTCAACTTCTATATGACTATATTTTGCTAGTTGGGTTGCTTTTAAATTCTCATGAAAATTCTCGGATATTTCCGAGTATATTCTCGCAATTTTGAGAATGTTTTGCAACTTGTACATTGCTACGTGTAATTCATATATTAATCGCGCTATTTATAGGCAAAAACACCTCATTCATCATGTAGAAGGTCAATTAGAAGATTATGGATTGATACTTATTTATTATGTTGTTATGTTGTGGACCATAGTTGCAGTATTGGACCACTTTACAGCAATAGGTAATTACTAAGTTTTAATACGAACTTTGATTCAAAACTAATAAATACATTACATTAATGAATTAGAGAAATAGTTTTTGAACTTTTTACGATTTTCCATGGAATTGTAAGTATACCTTAGTAAAAAAAATCCTAAATGATTCAAGTTGAAAGTTGTGTTAAACCTGCCACGTGATAATCTCCAGTTATCTATGTTGTTTATTGCTGGTTAACACGTCTTATTGAAATATTCTCAAAATAAGCTAATCAGGCGCGGATCCAGGGGGGGGGGGGGGGGGAATGGGGGCACTTGCGACTTGGGGGGACTTAGAAATGAGCCTTATATATTATGTACGAGTATGGCGTTAAGACTATCGGAAAAATGGTAAGTCTTACCCTCATATTAACCCTTACATGCATGGTGTACGATGTATCGTACATAACCAAAACGTAGTTGGCGTTTGAAAACTAGATATGTATATTGTTCATAAGGTTAATTTTGCAAGGAAATTTAATGAACTTTCAAACTTATTACTGATTCGTGGGCGTAACTGTATTAAAAAAAACTTACATGTGTTTATAAGCAAGATGGCGGAAATTTGTTGTCGTTGCGTGCGTTTAGCGGTTTTTAACTAAGTATGAAATTATTTTTTATTGGAATTTTGTAATTCATACCATAACGATTTTACAATTAGTACTACGTACTGAATTGAATATACTTTTCAATCTAAAAGTAAATAATATTTGCACGTTTTATCGTGCACGATTTTTCAAAAAATGGATAATGTATGATGTATCGAAATTTTGATTAATAGTACAAATTCCACCCAAAATATGTCCACAGATTTTTATTCTATTTTTCACGTGCTTGCGACGCCACTAGGTATGCACATTATGTTTTTGGAATGAAAAGAAAAAATCATGCATTTAAGGGTTAATAAGGATGAATCTATAACTGTCAAAAGTTCATTCTTAGATATCGGCAACTATAGATTCGAATATCAAGAAATAAAAAATCATAAAATCGAATAGGTATTCACAATTGTTGAAATTCTCAAATATTTGGTAAGCCTTAATACTTAGTGACGCACGGAGCCCTTACTTTATACAATAAAATAACGATAGGTAGTCTCCTTAACCTTCGGTTTGGCAGATAAAAGACGTATTGAATTTAAACAAATGAAGGGTCCACGAAAAGAACATGTCTTGTCAATTCAGATTACAGAAGGAAAAACAATCTTATTTTTAACAGAATAAGGTGTGAATTTGCCCTGATTTTTTAAGCTATGGACATATTTTTGGTGGAGTTCATTAAGCCGTCGAGGCAAACAGTCGTGTTGTTACCTATTACTTTGCAATTTAAAATCGTACGAATTAAATATTGACCTCGATTCTCACGATCTGTGTCACACGTGATCGGGCAGTGCAAATAAAAATGGACTCATAGTGTTTCCACCGAGTTAACAATGGGTGACAACAGCCCATTTTCCAGAAGTTCCAAGATGCAACGTAGCCCTCCCTCCACTCCAGTACCTTCAACCGCCAGAAATCAAGATGACCCAACGACAAGTGCTAGAGTGCAGAGCAACCTGGACGCTGTACCTACGCCGGAAATTCAGAACTGGATGAGTGCCATTGAGCAGTGTCTGAATGAAATATGTTGCATTTCGACCGAGGGTAAATTGAACTCTGACCAAAAATTAAAAATCCACAATCTCTGCCGTAAAGTAGCCCATGGTACCGGAAACTTGGCGGTTAATTATCAAGCACTTAAACAGAAAGCATTGCTACAACAGCGTGACCTCCATTCTCTTGAAGATAAGCTAGACCTATCTGAATGCATCCGAGCCCTCAAACTAACGGTCGAGACTTCAACCAGACCTGCTACCGATGCGCCGCCTTCCTTCGCCGAAATGGTAAAAACGAATAATAATAGTCAGATCCGTCCTAGCAATTTGAGCTCAGTGGCAATCTACCCTAAAGATAATTCCAAATCGAGCGAAGATACGAAGAGCTTAATACAAACGCTGATTAATCCCGGACAATTGAAACTCCACGTCAGAGCACTACGTAAAGTAAGAAATGGTGGAGTTATCATTAGCACCGACTCCAAGGATGATATCGAAAAACTGAAACGGACTTTCAAGACCACTTCCCCGGACCTCACCGTCGATGAACCCTTTAAGCGCAGGCCCAGAGTTGTTATAGTGGGCGTACCGGCAGCTCTACGAGAACAAGATGTTTATAATTGCTTGTATGACCAAAATCTTGCCGACAAGCTCACAGACTTAACTAGGGACAACATATTAACTAGTATAAAACTAAGCCATAAGTCTGGTAAGAAAGATGCGGATACCTGTAACTATGTCATAGAAGTACCAGCCCTAATCCGCAAAGCTCTCATTACTCAGGGCCGAGTTTTCATTAACTGGTCATCTTGTCCTGTGAAAGACTTCACTATTGTCACTAGATGCTTCAAATGTCAGCAATATGGCCACGCCGCCAAGACTTGTAAGCAACCAGAACAAACATGTGCACATTGTTGTAGTATAGGACATTCGGACAAGGCGTGCCCTCTCAAAGGAGAACGTCCCAGCTGCGCAACATGTAAGCTCTATAAGAAGCCCAACGACCACAAGACAGGAGATCCAGAGTGTCCAGCAAGGAAAATGGCCGAGCGGCGATACATTTTCTCAATCGACTATGAGGGGGCCTAAATTTTTTGCTAAGATCATATTATTTAGACTATTATTATCTAGAAAATGTACTAAATTTCTAACATAACATAATCAATAACCCACTAACCTAAACACCTGTCGCTATGTAAGCAAATAATTACGTGCTATTATTCGACCTACTTTACTTTGCCTGTGCGCATTGTCGTTGACGTTGCAATATTTGTAATGTCGAATCTAAAATAAACTGCATAATATGTAAATTGAATATAAATATTTTGTAGGTATCACCTGTTACAAGCGATAATCGAATTTAATATTTGTCTTTTCTGTGTATGATTTTATTTTGTTAATTTGCTCTTATAATTAGTTTATAATATCTTTGCCTGAGATACAGGATCTTCCTAGTTCAGGCGCGGCACAACTATAATTCCTATATAATAATGTTAGCACTTTGTCATACTAGCTATAAGGAAATTAATCAATATTTTTTTTTTTTTTTTTTTTTTTTTTTTTTTTTTTTTTTTTTTTCCCGTGGACCCTTCAAATCGTTTTTGAATTTTGTTGTAGGAAAAATTAAAGAACGGATCAAAAGGCTTTGTGTGGTCAAACACTGACAAGTAAATGATTTAATAATTCATCATTCATTTATTGATTTTATGGGTTTTACAAGATTTTAGAATACATAATCATTTAGGTTCTTTGGACCTAATAATATTCATGTTTTTTTCATATTTTACAGACTCACGAATCAAAAGTTAGAGGGAGACACATTTTTTTTTAATTTTGGAGCGATTATTTCTAAAAATATTGAATGTTGAGTGATTAATATGTATACCTGTACCAAGTTGCAACTAGTAGGTAGGTACCTACTTACGGTCACTGAGCTATGCTGCGGACAGACAGACGGACAGAATGACTGACGGACATGGCGAAACTATACGTTCCTAGTTTATTACGGAATCCTAAAAATTTACGACAAACGGTGTTTTTTAAATCTTTCTCAGACATGAGAAAATAAAACTAATTTTCAGACGTATTGTAGAAATATAAGGAACGGGTCATTGTCAAATCGAAAAACAAAAGTTGTCCACTCGGTGGTCAAAAGTTAACAGCTTTTATAAATCTATGTTACGATTTGATTGCATAGGGATATAGACCGGGGAACCTAGTTGTACCGTCAATTGTTTCATCCCAAAATTAGTACAGGAATTCCTTAACTTTAGGCATGTCCACCGAAAAGACGATAACCGAAATCTGACAATGACCCAACAATAGAGCGGTCGACGAATTTTGGTAAGGAAAGAAAACATTTACGTTTTCTGTTATTGCTGAACAAAGGAATAAGTGCTAAATTCACAGAGTGGAAGGAGACGACGTTCCTTCCCGCTACCGACCGAGTCTACCAACAATTACGATGAACTTTCAGTATAGTGCCAACATAGAAATATCTTTAATAAAATTAGACCCCTCATACAAAGTGAGTGATTAGTTAGAGTTCAATAGTATGGAAAAGTCAATTTTTCATGTACGCTTTTGGATGTTGGTCCCATACTGAAAGTTCATCGTAATGGTTGGTAAACTCGGTTGGTAGCGGGAAGGAGATTTTTAGGGTTCCGTAATAAACTAGGAACCCATATAGTTTCGCTCGCCATGTCTGTTCATGACCGCTAGTAATAGAGATTTGCAATTTGGTATAGGTAGGTATACTAGGTATAATATTAATCATGCCGACAAAGTAGTGGTATTCCACTATTTAGCTATACACTATGCTCTATTAAGTATAGAAAAAAAAAACTCAGGACCCAGATACTTGTAATTTAATGTAGGTATATTTTATTACCTTTCGCAAGTATTTTCAAGACAGTCGATATTATTTATAACTCTTTTTTAATCCTAAGGTAATTGAATCAGAGATCAATTGAACTCTTGAGAATTAATCCACTTTATCTTTAGACTTTTTTAAGCTTCGAAAATCCATTTCATCAGAATTTCTACCGCGACCGCGATCGAACGATTTGCCTCCCTGTCACACTTACGTACGAATTCCTTAGTTTGAGAGAGAGGCAACACGAGGTCGTGGCTCGCAGTAGACCCTCGAATCCTCAAAGGAGATCCGTTACATCGAAAAGAAGAATTAAGTGTAGGTACCTACAGTGTGCTATGTATTAAGTGTATTGTGTTCAGCGGCCCTACCGCAAAAAACGAAATTCGTAAACGAGGATTTGTCTCTCTCACTCTAATGACGTCTTCGTTTGAGTGACAGAGAAAAATCCTATTTTTGTAAAATACATATTTTTGAGCATTTTGATATCTGTAGGTACATACGCGAAAACAAAATCTATATTTTATTGTACCACTTTGTCGGTTACTTTAATGATGTATATGTATACAGATGTATGGCCGTGTGGTGACGGCAGTAAGAATACAAAAATCACCGCCCCTCTCTTCCCGTGGGTGTCGTAGGAGTCGACTAAGGGAAATACTGAGTATCCAGCTTCTCAGCCGGTGGTAGGGTATTTTTACTAGTACCCGCCTGGTTGGCTACCACCGTCCATTCGGTGTAAACGCCCGTGAAATGACTTACCTTCGTGTTTGCCGTGTTTCGGGGTCAGCCGGTGTATTTACCAGCATCTAGCGGGCCAGCAAGGCGGTGGCAACTAACAGGTTACTAATTGTCTCCTGTTCGTTGCCGCCGCGATTTGGGCTCTACTTTTCACTTACGATCGGGTGGAGTGGAGCCACTTATTTGTTGTGCCAACGTTATTTTTATTGGGTCGGCAACGCGCATGTGGCACCCTGAGGTTGCAGGCGCCCATAGGCTACGGTGACTGCTTTCCATCAGGCGGGCCGTATGCTTGTTTGCCACCGACGTGGTATAAAAAAAAAAAAAAACATTTGTCACCACCCCAACTCCTCCTGCGGGTGTCGAAAGAGTCGACTAAGAGATTGAAGTGTCACCACTGACCATTATTTGATAAAAGATTGATGATGGGCAGCAACGTCATCATAGTGGACACATTACTGCGATCGCCAATCCGCTTGCCAAGCGTGGCGATTATGGGCATTTACCTCCTAATGCTTCTATACGTATAGTTAATAGGAGAGGCCTACGTCCAGCAGTGCACTACCATAGGCTGATGATGATGATGTGATGATACAGACAGACGGACATAGCGAAAC
>JALPQI010020993.1:0-14825 GCA_025490895.1 Thaumatotibia leucotreta
ATATATGGAAAATTTGGAAATGGGGCAGAATGGAACTGACGCGTTAGTGGTCACACAACTCAGTATGTTGTCGAAAAGTAGGTATATTTTTAGTTAATCCGGATAATTCTGGTAACTCGACTATCACTAAGTAGATACTTTTTAGGATTACGGAATCATTCCGGTAAACAAGGAACACTTCAACATGACCGTCTGTCTGTCTGACTCCAGCATAGCAGGAGTACCACAAATCTGCAATTTGGTACAGGTATACATATTAATCTGCTGAACATAGGCCTCCCCCGAAGACTGGTCCTGTACCACCCCCGCATCCAGCGGACTTTTGTGCCCGTTACCAGGGCATCAGTCCACCTTGTGTAGGATAAAATACAGAAAAAAAACGTGGAACAACTACGGAGCCCTACTTTGAGCATGGTCCGTCATGCTCTTGGCCGGTTTCTTGTTAATTTTCGATTTTAATAGTAAGTGAAAGACGTGGCCAGTGAAAGTTTGAAAGAACAGAGGTCCACCTTTCAAATATGTATTCTTCTTTTCATAATAAACCTCATTGAATAAACCTAGAAGTAACTAGAACCATCTGTTAAATATTAAAACTTTGGCAGTCATCTTGCAAATTGATAAAAAAGCCAAGTAGGATTACATTTCTGAAGTCATACGAGTTCAAACTTTGAAGTCAGGCTTTGAGACTCGATAAAACACTCTCTCGTTCGTGAAACTTCGTACAATGAATCGCAGGGAGCTAGATTGAATATATTTTTTCGAGTGAATTTTGCTGTCGCGTCTGGTTAGTTTGTATTGAGATAGTTGAGGTTTTAGATCGTTACAAGCAAATTATGCTGCCTAAAACAGGGATCGCAGGAGTTATTAGGAGATAGCAAAGCATCTCAAAACGTCATCAAACCGTAGTGAGCAAATTCCTTGGCGTAATTCTAGTAGTCTACCTGGGGTCTACCACAGAAGCATTAGAGTACTAAATGTTATGAGAGCTATCTGCTAAAGCTAAGTGGAGAAGTGTGAACCCCGGTAAGCTCAATAACGGCTTGTGATGTGGGTACCAAGCGACGATTTATATAATAAATAGATACATATAGACACTTAAATACATAGACAGCCACGACCAAGGAACAAATATTCGTGATAAATAAATATACAAATAATTTCCTCGCCGTGTTCGAACCAGGAACCTCCAGCTTCGTAGGCAGGGTCGCTACCAACTAGACTACGGAAGCTGACAATACGAGTAAAACCTAGGTAAATAAAATTTTGCTAGTGGTGACCTCGTGCAGGGTCAGCCCGGACAGCTACCGCTGTCTTACCCGTTAATCTGCCGCTAAATAGCACTGTTTGCACTGCTTTGTTTCGGTTTGGGGATAAGATAGCCGGTGTGATTACTGGCATAGATAGAGGCAATCCATCCAAGTCCACAGGGTAGGCAGCGCAAAGGCGATTTTTTCATCACTATGTCCATGGGCCTCAGTTCCTGCTTTCCATCAGATGAGCTGAGAGCTCAGTTGCCTAACTATGGAATCGGATACCGGTGCTTTCTCCATACAAAAGAACGGTTCGAATTTCGATCTTTTTCTTCCTTCGGTATATACATTTTTGTTAATGGAGTAATATAAAAATACGATGTTGGTAATATCATAACATTTTGAGTACTACATAAATAGTATGAAACATTTTAAAATATTGGGCTATTTCAAGGTTTTTGAAAGAAACCGGTTCCGATCCCTGGTCTACCTTTGTCACATAAAAAAAATGATTTATGTCGTCAAAGACAGAACATAAAATTTAATAGCATATTTTCCTTAGTATTTCTTTCGTTTCGTCAAATCAGACTGTATCCAACCATTGGTTCGCTCAACTCATGTACCATAGACAGCACAAAACCGCGACCACATGAGCATAAACAACCAATCGCGGCTCAGTTCACCCGCGCTTTAGCGGGCTTGTTAACTCGAGGTCAGAGTACTTGCTTTACACGTGAGTGTTTTTAGGGGTCGTGTTTACAAGTGCCGTAAAATTGTACAAAACTGCCTACCGTTCCTTGTTAGTTATTGCTTGGCATGAAAAACAGCAATACTAGACACTCGCGATAATTCTGCAAAATTTTAATTATAACAGTGTTCCTGATTGCCGTGTGGTGACGGCAGCAATGCATTTGGCATCACTCCAACTCTTCCCGTGGGAGGCGCAAGAGTCGACTAAAGGATTGACCTGACCATTTACTTATCGAATATTGATGATGGACAGCAACATCATGAATCATAGTGGACTGCGGAGATCGCCAATCCGCTTACCCAGCGTGGCGTTTACCTCCTAATGCTTCCATACGCATAGGCTGAGGACAGGCCGTTGTCCAGCAGTGGACTCATATAGGCTGATGATGTATGTTGCTGATTATATTTAAAAACTTTTCTGGATTTTGTCTAGTTTCAGAGTTCATACGAATTTAAAAAACATACTTAGTTGTTAGCTCGAGTATAAAAAAAAATGTTGTTAGTTCGAGGTCAAAGTACGTTACATAAGTATTTTTTAACGGATCGCTGAAGTAACGTAATCCATTAAAATGGCCTTATGCCACTGAGGACACAACTGCAAAGCCTAAGCTAGGAGACCGATTTTTCTCAAAAGTTAATTTTGAATATTTTTCATTTTGTGTTAGGACAAGTTTTATGTTAAGTAAGTTAGTTATATTTACGATGTGTTTGCTTTTTTGTATTTTTGTCATTGTTTAGATTAAAGAATTATTTAAGGTTATATTATACTACGTGCTTATACTCAAAAATATACCGAAATCTCGTGAATCTTCCTGTACTTTCATTCGAGTTCCATACACGCTACATACCACACGGCCACCGCGTCCATCGAAGCGCTGAGTGCAGGAAAGGCTTTAAAGTGGGCTAAGCCAATCCCAAATGATGTTCCGGGAGCGAGAATATTGCTACAGCCGGATTCCGAATTTAAAATATGTATTGATAAAAAAATATTTTATAAAATAAATGCAATTTAAAAGGTTGGTGAAAAAGATAAATCGAGATGGAGCTTTTCTGATTGCGTTAATTGTAATTTTTTATTTTTATTTTTATTTATTAAGGTCTACCAACAGCTATTACATCATTTGCGTGTATAATTAATTACATACTAACAAAACATTTAGTGATGCATAACTAATAATAGGTAAACACGGCATTCAAAAGAAGACACTGCAACAATAGTAGGTAGACACTGCAACAATAGTAGGTGTATTGCAATGAATACAGAGCAGCGAAAAACATGCAACAAGCAACCAACACAAGTTTTTTTTGCATTTGGTAACATGTACAATCAAGGGCAAAAATAATATATGTATCGAAAGAATCGTATTCGAAGTATGTTACGACGTTTTTATTAAACAGAATTAAAGTGCGCCCGGGACATATTTTTGAGCATTTTTATAGACATCTTATTTTGCCTTTGACTGTACGGACTAATTCTATATTCTAATTATATCTATTTTTTTCGAATTAATATACAAACGGTATAAAGGTATAAGATAAATATATGAAATTCAGAAATGAGTAAAAGCGCTGTGTCATACGGATAAACAGACATACCGAAAGACTGGACGAAACAATAGTTCTGTTTTTGCCAGTTTGGCTACGAAACCTAACAAAATGTATTGATCCAAAAGAACGCTAAAAGTCTTAGGTATATAAATCCCACCGATATAAATTAAATATACCAAGAGTGCGATTACAACTGTCTCGATGATTCTTTCAACTTAAGACGTAAAATACCAAAAAAAAGAAAGTAAGAAATCCAAACGAGTCTTTAAAGTCAGAATCAGTCTCCTTAAGTGGAAAAACGACCCCACTACAAGCGGCATATTTGTGCAGAATTGCTGGACTGCATTACTGCATTATTGGAATTCCTCAATCTTTCCAATTTATATAATATAGCAATAAAGCAGGGTTTCTTTTAGAAACAGTAATAATACAACTTGAAAGATTTGAACAAAAATTTTGAGCACAATCTTAGTAAAAAGACAAATGAACTTTTCATACAAACAGTCAATTAAGTTAAATCGAATTGTTACTGAAGTCAGCTTAGTGAAAATTAGTGACAGCAACATATTTGAATTTAGATAGACCGCAAAAAATAAACCAAAATAAAATTTTATTCTAAAACTAATTTGAGAAAGGATCTTCGGTACGTTTCCTTATTTTGTTAATATACAAATTATTAGTTTTAGGAGTCTACACTAGCGTTGTTTTTGAAGGCTTAGTTTTTTTAATAACAATAATACCCAAGGCCGCAGTTCATTTTTATTGTCAATATCAAGTGAGGAAACAAGGATATACATTTGTATGTAAAACGAAAACTGGAAAATAACGAATAGTTCCATGTTATTTAAACATTTTCCACACGTAAATGATCTTGAATAAAAAATAATACCTACATGCACTCAAAGAGGCATATAAAGTTCTCGAGTAATTTTACACTTTAGAGCGATCTAGATGTAAATTGCTGGTAGTGTTTAATTAGTTCCTCGTTAATTACAAGCTGCAGAAGTGTTTCGACGCTTGTGAAGAATGATACTGGCCGTAACTTTGTTCGGTCCGTACTCATTTGCGAGTACGTACTGCCGCGGTTAAATAATACGGGTTAGGCGCAATTTTTTTTAAAGAGAATAGTTTTACGAGAGTGTTGTTTTAGTTTTAAAACGGTAGTACGCGCTGCGCTTGCGAGTCGCCTGGCGTGAACGCAGACTCAGTGCTTGATAATGGAGACCTAGGCTCTCTGAAACATGTCGCGCGTAGTGACTAAATATACGTGAGTTTAACCGTTTAATTATATAAAGGTATTATGTCTTACGAATGTTTCAATTTCAGAAAAGTTTTGTGATAAATATAGGTACACAAAGAGTTGTTCTTCATCGGATTCGAACACGGGGTCTCTAGCATCGAGGGCAGGGTCACTACGTACTAGTATGAACTATAATTTTGATGAGCAGCCTACATTATAACCAATGCTCCCCCGACGAGCTGTTGATATGTATCACGTGACATTTAGTATGAAAACAACTCACCCCTGCCAAGCATTGAATATAACAATCATCATCATCATCATCATCATATCAGCCGAAAGACGTCCACTGCTGAACATAGGCCTCCCCCAAAGATTGCCACAATGACCGGTCCTGCGCCACCCGCATCCAGCGGACTCCTGCGACCTTCACCAGGTCATCGGTCCACCTTGTGGGGGGCCTACCCACGCTACGCCTTCCGGTACGTGGCCGCCACTCAAGAACCTTCCCGCCCCAACGGCCATCGGTTATACGCGCAATGTGCCCCGCCCACTGCCACTTCAGTTTAGCGATTCGGAGAGCTATTTCGGTTACTTTGGTTCTGCTGCGGATGGTCTCATTTTTAATCCGATCACGCAGAGAGACTCCTAGCATAGCCCTCTCCATTGCCCTTTGGGTGACTTTGAGCCTATAACAATACAACTACACAATTTTTTATTACTGTAAAAAAAATATGAAGGCATACCATTAATTTCTTCTTAAGAAACGAGTAAGTAGATAAATTATTAGTATATGTTATAAACGGTATTTTATAGCTGTATCTTGATTGTCAACGTATATTACGGCTAATCTATTATATTAGACCACGAAATATTGAGATTAGCCGTAATACAGAATATGAAACCACTTAGTTTCAAACATATATGAAACAACAATATTTGGATACAGAAAACCTGTATATGCTATTTATATAGAATCACAAAACTCACAGAAATCAAATACATTATAATAGTACCCAAGAAAATATTTCCGTATTTTTTACAGATCACAAAGTCAGCCCCTTGTGCCACAAAGAAAAAAAAGTGTAAAGAAATCTCGTTAGCGGGTTCCGCCATATTGTGTGGGTAGATTCTGGAGCGAAAGACGCTCAACTTGAAAGGAATTTGAGTAAAACAAGCTGGTTGCGTCATTTGAAAAGTTGGAGTGGAAACGGCTGAAAATATCGTGAACACGGTACCTATGGATAAATTACTTGAACTTGGAATTGTATTTTTAGTGGTGTTACTATAGGTAACACTCTTGAGGTGCACCTTATGTTTTTTCAATTGTTTTTCATCATAATTATCAGTCTATGATAGTCCACTGCTGGACGTAGGCCTCTCCTATTAACTATGCGTATAGACGCATTAGGAGGTAAATGCCCATAATCGCCACGCTGGGCAAGCGAATTGGCGATCGCAGTAATGTGTCCGCTATTATGACGCTGCTGCCCATTATCAATCTTTTATTAGTCGACTCTTACGACACCCGCAGGAGGAGATGGGGTGGTAACAAATGTATTCTTACTGCCGTCACCACACGGCCTGCTCCACAATGCTATAGGCATGATTTTATTTTGTATCTATTTGGGTGGTTAGCATGTTACATTCGTTTTCCAGAGTTTTTGCTGAGACATTCATCATCATCTAATTATTATAATAAACTATAATATTTTGGTTATCCGGAAAAGATAGTCCTTTAGCGAGAAACGCGCCTTTTGTTTCCCTCTTTCCAATAAATAGATTCTTAAAATGTTAGCAAATTATTTTTACTGTATTTGTCTTTGAGGTGCAACAAAGAGTTTTAATTTATTTTTATTTTATTTTATTCAGAAAACTAACAGCGGCATTAAAAAAATCAGGTTTAATCCCTTTATAAGGCACCGGTTTTAAAAACGACCACCCTATAGCACTATCTTTTTGTATTTTTTTCTTGTACATATTTTTTCGTATTGTAAAATGGTGTGGAGGCTTGAACCCAGGTTATTTTTGAGTCTTGCCCGTTAAATGGTTAAACAATGTGTAACAGCAAAGCCAATCACAGGTTTCCGCGAATAGGAGTTGTTGTACCTATTGTATTGTTTTTTTATTCCCACTAACGTTCAAAACTAACCGTATCCCGTTAAACACCATATCACGGTCTTACTTAATGCTGTCACTTAAACCGTGGGTTAGCGCCGTAACCGTTTGTCCTGCGACTACGTGACTGGAGTCACAAAAGGGGCTTAGCCGCCGCTTGTCGGGGCTAAACGGATCCAATGTTCACCGCGTTTTGATTGACAGTACTGTGATACCTCTCGGGTTGTTGACATTTTCAATTTCGCTCGAAGTGGTTTGTGCCTAAAAGTGCTTTGTGGAGATGCTACGAGCTACCGTCCTGTGACTGGACCAAATATATTTAAAGTATTAATTATATTTTCGAAAAATAATGGTCCTGTAGTCAGACATACCAGGAAGTGAAGACAAGAGCCCAAAATAGGCTTGAATAGAGAATGCTGCAGCGACAGAGGGTTAGGCCCTCTTAATAATGATGAATTAAATTTAAAAATTAAAAAATTACTATGTATCTTCAAGTAAGTATACTTAACCAAATGTATCCCTAAGCCACCTAGAACCTTGTCAAAATTTTACGTAGGAAGGACTTCCTTACAATTTGGTACACATCATTACTTTGACATAGCTCATGAGTAGCCTAGGGTTGATTGAATGTACAACTACGAGGGTTAGCTAAGGCATATCCTGAGTAAAAATGGTTGCATGAAATGAATTTGCTCATGTTGCTCAAATTATTTGTTTTTCTTTGCACTTTAATGTAAATGCAAACGTACTTACTTGTAGAATGCTTAAAATATGTCTTAGCTTCTTGGCGTCTTGATAAAATATTTACATTTATACAAACGTATAAATGTATCAAGAAATTTATAAATATAAGAAGAAATATATAATATTATGTTAGAAACCAAAGACCTAAAACATTTAAACATGCAATTCGAAGTCTCTGACAAAACAAGAATTATTCGATAAATATAATATAAATAATAATCACTGCTTAGGTGACTGTAAAAGATACTTTACCCAACGTTATAAGAATATTTTCAAACAGTTAAAAATATTTCAATAAATAAAACACAAAATCTAAAAAAATCCATTCTACTACTCGTACGAAACAATAAATAAAATAAACGTAGACATAAAGTGCATGAAGAGTAATACCAAAAGGAATAGAGACAAACGTCCGCAAGTCTACTCCGTACTGGGAATGCATCTCGCTAGTACTTTAGTTTACTATAGCTGCCAGTGATGTAAATATTCATTTGTTAAAATACGAAGCAATATGTTACGATGTAATCGTAATATAGCAAGTCCAGCATAATATATAAGTTCAAATATAGCAAAATATAGTATTAGTACGTTGTGCATCAAGGGAGGTAAGTACGGAATTACTAACGAGAGTGTTGACTCGAGTTAGTATTCCGTTTACCGACCGTGATGCATACCTACAATGTTTTTCATCACACTTGCCGACAAAAAATAAGTTTTAAGACAAAATATTATTAAATGACGTACTGACATTTCTATTACTCCCTAGGGAATTTCACTTTTCTATTACTCCCGCTACGCATGCAAGCAATGGCGCGCTTAGACTGTGATGAAAAAGACATAATGTAATATTTATCGTTAAAAATATAGCAAGTTCGTGTACACATTTCTTTGCATTGAAAGTCTTATGTCTAACTATTGCCTATTTTCGTTACACTCCCGGACATCCAGTTTTCATTCGATTCAGCTAGGGAACTATCAAAATATCACTAAATATTAAATAACATTGATTTAAACTTTTACGATTATCACTCATATTTTAACGACAAACGGGTTTTAATCGCGTCAATTTACGTTAAATATTATCCTGACGTTTCATTCGTTTAAGTCTGCCTGCGAACACGGATATAACGTCATGAGCGAAACGTCAGGATATTTTTAACCGTGTGTTTACGCGATTAAAACCCGTTTGTAGTGAAAATATTAAATAGTCTGATTTACAGTTCACTCTACTAGTTACTAATGTTTTCCCTGTGCTACTCTATTTTTAATTGAATTTAGCACACAAACATTCGCACAATCCAATCAATCACTTAGCATTTTTCCGTCTGATACCGTATTGGCGCAGTCTCGATAGGATCGCGCATACAAAGCGTTTTTCATTGCACTCCCATTGTCTCCGCTGCATTATCCTAATTGTCACGGCATCCTCCGGGACCAGATCCGTCGGATCCGACAGCGGATCCAACACAATTAGAATAATAGAATGGATAATTAATCTAGTGTTGTGACTTGGCTTGGAGTTTGCTTTTGTTAAACAATTCTCTTGGAATTGAGTTATCGGCTGCAGATCTAGTTACTTAACGGTGAAGACTGTTTATATTTATACTGGATTAGTCTTAGTTCAAATGACAGAGTAATGCACTAACTAGAATCAAACTTACTGAAAGCAGAAAGTACGATATTTTGCATCCCGCCGATGACAAGGAATTAATAAACTTTTTTCATGTTATGCATCATTTATATGAGTGCATTCCATTCTACACGTGTACATAACAGATAATGACACATGTACAAAGGTTTGATACAAATTAGATATTCGTATCTGTCTCATTACGTTAATGCAAAATAATACTGATCTGTGTGTGGCTAATAACGGTTTATAATTAGACAAATATTTACGCTACACGCTTCAAAGCGAGTATGTTTCCCTTTAAGTACTTTTTTTCGTATATTTCGTCGCCGAGAGCCTGGCAATACGTGGTGGTACTAAGAGAGTATCTTAATTTAAATCTTATATCTTTTGAATTAGGTTTACCTGTAGTCAAACGATACAAAATAAGTTGAAAAGCTTCATTTACTGCTATTACATTACAGCTAAGTTAATTGATAGTGATCACAGTGACCCTGCCTATGAAGCTTGTGGACACAGGTTCATCACAAAGTACTTTTTTAGTTATTTTTATGTATTTAAGTATCTATCTACAATTGTTGAATACCCACAACATAAGCCTTTACTGAGCTTTAGAATTAGATGAATTTGTCTCAGATTGTCTCATGATACCAATTTATCTTTACACTTTACTACAGGCATCGGATACCGGTGTTGTCTCCATACAAAAGAACGGTTCTTTTTTTGGTCTTCGGTATAAAACATATTTGTTAATGGAGATATGGCAGAAACCATATCCGAACGTTGGAATCGCTCCTTGAGTACTTACCATCCTAGGCTGGCTTCGAGCGAGAATTAATGTCGCAGTAATACGCGCTACAAGCATGTGCATTCGAGGCACTCGCCACCGCTTCAAGCCCGCTGCCAGATGGCTTGGCTTCGACGATGGTGCCGCCCTTCCCCACATTGATTAACACTTTTTCTGGAATTTGATATTTTTATTTTCACTAATTACTTACTCTTATTTGTTAATGGAGTAAATTAAAAATACGATTATAAATAAAATATTGCGTACAATATAAAGAGTATAAAATATTATAGAATATTGGGCTCATTCGACGTTTTTCTGAAAACCGTTCGATCCCTGCTTTACTAGACTATAATTTCTACACAATCTAACCCCCATATCTAAACACGAACCAGACGAACCTATACCCGATATTACACGTAAGTAAAAAGTCCATCTACGTTCGCAAACCAAACAAGCCAAGCTGTAAGCGGTTCGACAAACAATGCACGATCGAAAGTACAGAGTACGAGACCGACGCAGGCAGAAGACAGGTGCGCCGTTCGGGCCAAATCGTTAAGCTCGAACTGTTCGAAATAATAAGTAGTTCCACCGTTTGAGTTGCGGAAACGTCCCCGGCAATTCCATTGAAAGGCCGAATAAAGATAAATGGCGGAGTCTCCATAACGAGCGGTAGACTGTTTTCAATTTGCCCGCTCTAGTTCGATTTAGTGTAAATTCTGTATTTTTCGCATTTTGAGATCGTCTCGTGCGTTAAAAGGGGATTTTGTGTCGTTAACGTTTTATTTATTTGGTGTGTGTTGAAAAGGGAACGACAACGTATAGAGTATAATTCCTTTTTATAGAAGTTGAAAGCAATTTAAATAAACCCTGTATTCATTAGTACATTTCGATATAAGTGCAAAAAATATTATTTCGACGAGGGTGAAAGTTGCACCCGAGTGAAACGAGGGCGACAATCACCCGAGTTAAGGGTCGGATTCCCGATTTTGTCGTTTTAGACCTATTTTCGAACAAAGAATTTGTTAAGTAAATATTACTCTACAAACATATTTCTTACATGAACTTATTCAGAAAGAACCCATGCAGAGGCTCCAATTGATATTATATTTTATATTTACATGGATTTCCTAGAAATCGGCTCTAAATGTACCGAAAAATCAAAAAATTGCATATTTTTCGAACACGAAGCAATGCATATTTTTCTTTAACAGGCATAAAATATTCATGTTAATTTAAAAGCCAGATAACTGAATTAGTGCATCAGGGCATATTCATATTTTTCCTCATAAAGACAACGAAGAAATTTAATCCTTAATTTAAAATTGCGTATATTCTCCATACAAATGGCGACACGAGTCAAAATTCTCCTTTGACTCAGATGGCGCGAGCGCCTCCTCGAGGTCGGACGCACGCCAAATCGCTCCCGTTGACAGCTCTTTTTGACATTCAAAATGACATAAAATCATATACATATACGTCAAGGGATGCCAGTACTCAAAGTATCTTTAAATAAGTAGGGAAAATCAGAACGAAGAAATTCTTTCGAACCCCATCATTTATTTAAGTTTCTTGTTATTTTTAAGACGGAACACAAGAAAACTATAACAACTGATTCTGAATAAAACTCAATACTACCGAACACGTATAAGTTACATTCGCAAAAACGATTAAAAATGAAAAAAGTTTACGGATACGATTTGGTGTAATGGAGTTTATTTTCTATACTCTGGCAATAAAATACGTCATTTGAAAACAAATGTGACGGCTAGAAGTCAAAACGATAGAATGTCGATTTAGTTATTCGTACAATAATAATAAGAAAGATAGAATATGTTTGTTATATAATTATATTAGTAGGTATACATATTCAAAGTGATACGAGTCTTTAATTAATGGTTGATTTGTGGAATAAAATCTGTGCTCATCGCCACTGTGATTTCTGCGGCCACGATTTCTTGGTAAGAAAGTATATGCCGCATCTTCTCAGTACATTCAATATTGAACGTAAATTATTTTTGAAATAAAAATATGAAAAGTGATAAGCTCTAAATTTATTCGTATGACATTTAGAGTTTTAATTCTAGTCGTTTATAGTATAGTGTACCATTTAGATTTTTATCCACTGAACTGAGACAATTTCTCTCATCTTCTGAGATGTTTCTTTTGGTAGATAAACGTTTGACATATTACTGGTTGTTTCAGAGTCTATATTAAGCAGGACGTAAAGAGTGAGTAAGTAATCTTTACATTTTTTATATTTGTAGTATAAGTAAGAAGTATTTACTGATATATAGTTTGTGTACACAAATACCGTGTGGTGACGGCAGTAAGAATACATTTGTCACCACCCCAATTCTTCCCGCGGGTGTCACAAGAGTCGAAAAAGGGATTGAAGTGGCGATTTACATTTACCTCCTAATGCATCCACACGCATAAGTAATTACTTAGGGAAGTGGAACTGCCGATGAAGGCTAGAACGGAACTTCGGAATACTTTGGTGTTTTGTATGATGTGTGTAACTGGTTATGCATTTTAATCAATGAAGATGGTCGTGTAATGTCATGGTATTGTCAAATACCAGTTCTGATGGGGTGTTTCCTTAGGAACCTTAGGATTCTGTATTATCATTTAAACATCAAGCATTATCATTTATGCATTTTAATGTGAGTAGGTGGAACTGCTGATAAAGACCAGAACGGAACCCCTTAACGACACGTGTTTCACTTTTGGCAGATATTTCTGATTGATTGTGTATGTTATGGAGCAAGTTCTGGACAAAGACCAGTTTAGATGGTAGGTTCCTTAACCCTTAAGGAATTAAGGGAACTGATAAATGTAGAGTATTTATGTAAGCTACTCTTTAAAAGAGGTTTCATACTATTGTACCTTTTTAGGGTGCCGTAGTACACTAGGAACCCTTATAGTTTTGCTCTGTCCGTCTGTCCGCAGCATAGCACAGTGGCCGTTAGTACTAGAAATCTGCAATTTGGTACAGATATACATAATATTAATTATGCCGACAAAGTGGTAAAATAAAAAATTGAAAAAAAAAATTCGGGTGCCTAACCTGGTGAAGTGTGAATGATTTTTTTATTTGCTGTAATCCTATAGTGTGCATCGTTGAAGAGGTCTTTGAAAAAGAAAAGAGATTTTCAAACAAAGTTTTTTTCTAAAGTCAATATTTTCAGAGATATCCGAAAAGTACGGAACCCTAGCATGAGCCGACATGCTCTTGGCCGGTTTTTTATTACCTCAGGAGCTGCTAATATCAGGTTGTTCTAAAGTATAAAAAAAGGAGTGTGGATTACAATGTGGATAACAAGATTTAATCATATCACGTCACCAGACCAGTCGCAGTCGTCGTCGTCAGTGGCAGAAGGGTAACGAAGGCTGTCATGAACTGCTCCTTGGTGAACCGAGGGAGTTCCTGTTCTTAATAGTAACGCAAAAATGACGTAGGTACCTTGCATACATTTTAATGTTTTTATTTAACCTCGTGCCTACATTACGAGTAGGTACCTAGGATACATGTAGGTAAGAGGTAACTTCCGTGTTGCATTGAATGAATGAATGAACGAATGAATGACTTTGTTTGTGAATATGCATTGCATATTGCACAAACAAAGTACCTAATAATAATGTTGCTTTTTTTCGGTAGGTACTATGTTTTGATTATAGCACGAGCAAATACTCGTACACGTTTATGTGACGTAGGTAACTCCAAAAATGGTAAATTACAAACATATTCTTGTAAATTCGACATTCTATTGCGTATTTTATACATTGGTAAAAATAAATGTAAACAATTAGAGACTCAATGTATTGTTCATTTGAATGACAATGTCAAACTTCGTGTATAAGCTGTTTTTTTCTGGTAAGATAAGAGTGCAAAGGTGGGATCCAAATTTATTTTAATTTAGGAACTTGAAACTTTAGTATTAATAAGGTATTTTACAAGAGTACAAGAAATTTAATTTAATCATTTCTTAAAGGTTAAAAGGGGATTACAATATTTATTGGGTTGAAGTTTAACTTAAAGCTATGATAATTCCTATAAAAGTATTTTTATAACAAGGGGATGCAAAGTTACGATTGGAGACCTAAAACATTGTAGGAGATTTACTAAGTAAAATACGAAAAAAGCAATAATATATCAGAGTGCAGGGAAATTTCATGATTGAGAGGGTTAAGTAGGGGTGTAGATTTTGTTTAAGGAGACTAAGGTAGACAATAAATTTAGTGTAAATTACTAGCGCTAGAAAGATGGCATCTTTACAGAAGGTTACTTATATAATTATTTGTATACAAAATGAGAAACCATTTTATAAAATTTAAAGCCTAAAGTGGTTAAAAGGTAGTTGAAAGTTTGTATGGAAATAGTGTGATTTGAAAGATAGCGACTTGATACGTCGTATTCCAACTGCTGATAAAAAATAAGACAAATCGATTTCAGCGTTTTTGTTTTAATATTTATCCCATAACACTTTCGACGCCGGTGACAGTGTTCACCGTCAAACAAGTGTACAAAAAAAATGTCTTTAAATCGAAACTTTGTCTGAAGAGTATATTTTTAAGATAAAATTAAGGGGTGCCTGACGTGTCGCACCCCAAAATTTTAGGACGTCGATTGTCCTAAAATTTTTTGGCCGAGAATGTTTGGCATAGTGTTAAATGGCATACTACTTGTTTAGCCTACTTTATTTTGCGCATACACATTTAAAACACCTACACTATATTTATCCTAATATTGATTAC